>JAOTAY010073171.1:0-16882 GCA_025629805.1 Erythroxylum baracoense | reverse complement strand
GCCTTTATCTAGTCACACTAGAAATGTTATGCTCTACTTGGATTAATTCTAAATTAATCCTTAGGGTTTCCAAAATTTCCATACACCAATTAGTCCTCTATAATATCCCTAGGTCATCTCAAATTTATCTAAACAATTTTGGCATATGCCAAAATTACCTTGACGGCCAAAATTGTTAAGATAAAAAAGTTAACCTACTAGATACTAAAGAGACCGATTCAATTTTCGGAAAATTTTCAGAACCTAATTTTAAGCACATGCATTAAGCATGTTATTTTTATCAAAATAATATATTTCTTATCATATAAGAACCTTATTTTGGCCTCATAATCGAAATACATACAATATAAGTCATTTAGTAAGTCAACTCCATCAACTTTTAAAAAGTTAACCAATGTTGACTTTAACTTTATTTATTAATTGAATCAAATTCAATTAATTCTAGAAAAATTCCAGAGTCTTATATATATTCTAAATGTGTCTAATAAAAAATTCCAGAATCTAATTCTTAGTAATTATTTATTAATAAATAGGAAAAAGATAGCACATCACATGTATATGACACTTGTCCCATTACTTCTAACACTAGTCAACCATTACATCATGCATGCATAAGATAACCACTTTAACAACAAATTTCATGCATCTCATACATGTGGAAACATCTCATCTTGCATGTTTATGCATAAAATTTATTTAAAAAATTATAAAATTTAATTTGGAATTTTTCATGCATGCATGTTAATCACATTTCTAGAATTTCTAGAAACTCACACATGCATCAGGCTAAAACTAAATACGTAATAAAATAGCAAATGACATTCAATTGCATTTTCCTTTTACAAAAACATAACATAACATCTTATAAACATTTTTATGAAAGAAAAACAGAAAAAAAGTATATAATTAATAAGAATGTTTCAAAATCAACACATGCAATCAGTTTTTGAGAAAATCCCTGAAATCAACATATGAATAATCTGGATATAAATTCGAAATAAAAAAAATGACATTCAATTGAAATATCCTTTTACAAAAACATAATATAACATCTTATAAACATTTTTGCGAAAGAAAAACAGAAAAAAATTTACAATTTACACGAAGTTTTTCAAAACAACATGCAAGTCAGTCACAACCCAACAAGCACTTTGCACATGTTCAATACATCATCTATTACATGCACAAACAAGCCCTGATCCCACTGTTGGGTTAGCCATGGTTGCATGAATCACACGCATGCGGATGCAGCGGAAGTGTCAAAATCAAGATTCCAACACCAATCCACAAGATCAAACATGTATGCACAGATATGTATAAAAGAACATGAAATGTAAACTTTTTACCTTATGTATCTCCTCCTTGTTTGGGTTGTTGCAAACACCAAACCCTTCCTTAATCACCCAAGAACACAAAAAGAAGGAAGATGAAACAATGTGTAAGGGTTTTAGAACACCAAACTTGATGAATTCAAGTAGATGTTCAATATGGGAGATAGATCGAGGTTATTTTGCATGCATGTAAGATTTATACATCAATTGCTTAAATTTGCATGAAGTTAACTCAATAACACTTCTCACTCTCTCTATAACTCTTCTAGAACCCTTTCTCTATCAATTGAATGTGTAAAAAGTGAAGGAAGGTCGTGTACATAAGTGAAGAACTCACTTATATATAATTTAGTGCCTTTTGTCACGATCGTGGCCTTACATGCCACAATCGTGGCATGTCTCACCTTCGGCCATGATTGTGGCCTACTTAAAATAGACCATACACAATTGTTTTTCATCCGATCTTTTATGCGTGTGACCCTTAGGTTCCTAATTATTTTAGGCACTTGAACTTAATTCAAGAACATCATGAAGGGTTTCATGATGCCTATTTACTATAATATAAGTGGATTAACACACAAAATCTTTGATAGTTAATTATCCAACTTATTAACCTTTCCATAGACAATTACCATGCAATTCGTCTTTTCACCATACTATACCCCACTTAGTTTAGAGTAAGGGCTATGTGTCAACTTCCATTAGACTAACTACTTCATATCTAGTCTAATTGATGTTAGTTCTTATCTTGGGATCTTATTACTCTATGTGTCATTAAAGACTCTCTTCGTGACACATAATTGCTCTGGCCAGAGACTCCTGAGTAATGACCCTGAAAAGAGGTCATGGATATCATCTCCTTCTATCAGGAGTGGTGAATCCTTTATTGGCTACTTAATTACCTTCAAATACAAATAGCTATACCCAATCACTACTCTAAGAGCGACCTCGTCTTGAGGTAACTAGGAATGATGTCAAAGCACAGGATTTATATCCAAGATATCTTTAAGTGCCTTAAGTCTAAGGATATTTGCGCCATTGCTATGATGAGATTAATCATTGACATTTGATAGATCATCCATAGGATAATCTCATAGCAGGTCATCTGATGTACTTACTACCCTTAGTAAGCATCCACATATCAACTCTAAACATCTCATGCTTATAGTTTATGAGATCCACCGCTTGATCAAATCAAGGAGTATAATATATGCTAGTCTATCTGGATTAATAATGACTTGTCTTATTAATCCTATGATTAGGGATTATTTAGATATTAACATTATTGCACATGATAGGAATCTCATTATCATAATCTCATCATGATTTCCTTCATGCTATATTTTGTATCATGGACTTCATTAATTCAATTTTAAATCAATATTAATTCATATATAAACAAATATCAAATAAATGAAAAAAGTGCCTTTCTCTTTATTAATCAAAATAAAGTTTGCATAAGAGTACTAAAGGTGATTGCCTTTAGAGCACTACTTTAACATAGACAAATTCTCATAAGCTAAAAAAATAATTTATAGTCTATAAAATAGTCATATGCATTATAAATGTTTCACCTTTAACAACATCATAAGTTTCTAATCCAGCCTCCCAAAGATTGTTTAATTCATCAATCAATAGTTGCATGTTTACATCAATATCCTTATTAGAGATAGTAAATCTTGGAATAAGTAAAGATAATAACATAAAAGGCTCCTTCATACACTTCCATAGAGGTAAATTGTATGTCACTAGAATTATCGGCCATATGTTATAAGAAGTACTCATATTACCGAATGGATTAAATCCATCTAAGGTTAAACCAAGTTGAATATTATGACAATCCTCTGAAAACCATGGAAACTTTCCATCAAAGTCTTTCTATGCCATTGAGCCTACTAAATGATGCATATTGTTATCATCAATGTGTTTCTCTTTATGCCACCTCATATTTATGGCTTTTTTGTTGATATAAAAAGACTTTGTAGTCGTGGTTTAATAGGGAAGTATCTCAAGATTTTATGCAGTATCTTTTTTCCTTTCCCATCATCCACTTGCCACCTCGATGTACCATAAATGGGACATTTTTTAAGATCTTTACTATCCTTCCAAAGTATAGCACAATCATACTTACAAGAATGTATTGATATATATATCCTAATCCAAGGTCCTTTAACAATTTCTTTTCTTTAAAGAAAGATTTGGGCATTTTGTGTCCAACAGGTAATGCATCATTGAGCAAGTTAATTAACATGTCAAAATATTTGTTACTCCATTTATTATAGACCTTCAAATGCAGCAACTTCATAACAAAAGATAGATTTGAGAATTTCGAGAACCTTGGATATAATTCTTCTTAAGCAACTTTCAATAAGTTCCCAAATTTGTCTTCTGTAATACTACCAATTATGTTAAGCAAACTAATTTCATTTATAATCTCCATATAATTCCCATAATCCTAACATCTTGCCAATCCTATCATCACCATCGTAATTAACATCATAATCTTCTACATCATTATTATTACTACCATTAAAGCAAGTATCAACACTTCTACTACAAATTGCTTCAGAATGTTTGCTATGATAAATCCATAGAGTATAATTTATCTATGCCTTAGATTAGCTAGTGATTATATATCACATCTTGACTTTGAATGTTCATATTTAATTAATCTATGCATAGACAATGAATACAACATTCTACATTTATTTGATCCTTTACAAATTGCATGAAACTTTTAACTCCTTCTAAGTATTCAGTAGACCATTTCCAATAAGACATCCAACTTTTGTCCATCTAGTTATGTAATTAAAAGTAAAGCATAAAATTACTAAATGTAATTAAAGTTATAAATAATATAATGATAAATCAATACAAATTGACATACTGAGATTGAATTCAAACAAACAATGAAATATAAGTTGGCAAACTAAGTTTGAAATCATATGAGATTTAATGATAAATCAATATAAGGTATGTGGCATTTTTATACCACATAAATTAAGAAAGGGTCTTCTCGCTATGACTCCTAGATTTGGGGAACATTTCACTGCTAAGCCTCAACGAATCTACATCATAGGTTTCCAACTTATATACTGTGGCACCCCGCTCCAATCTGTCACATGCCCGTACATCCTTCAGACATTCAAGCACATGTCGACGGAAGCAGTGCACCAACTACATCACTTTCACATAACTCATGGCATCATAAATTAAAACCATAAATATCATAATAATTAAACCCTAAATTCCTCATTTCATTTCATAAACAATATGTACATTGTAGCTTTACAAGTCATCCATATATGTATAATATCAACAACCTATCAGAGTCTACAGCTCTATCTACAAAACATGCTACATACATCATGAATTATACAAAAATTTTAGTTTAAGTCCTTCAGCTCAGCTGACCGACCTTTGAGCCATGTCTTCTATATGAAAAGTAGAACTCGATCTCTTCTAAACTGTCTTAGATGCTATATCATCTCTCTCGAACCTAAAAATGTCAACGTTGCAATTTGGTTGAGTTTTGCGAACTTAGTTGAGTAACCACCCTCGATGATTCACCCTTATCACATAACTCGTCAATTCAAATAATCACATAAGTCACCTAATTCACATTATTTGATTTACCAACATAAAGCATCGCAATACACGTTGTAAACAATTTTCACATTTCTCATTCAACATAATTCAATAATACATTGTAATCGTTTAAAACATATATACATCATGCTATATGCAATGTTCATGAGAATCAAATTCATTTATTTTGTTGTCGTGACCAAGTACCTTTTTCACTGTCCCGTATCCATTATGGATACTAGGCTTATTAATATTGTCCCCTATTTGTTAAAGATACAGGGCTCATTTTACATACTGAGCTTGAGGCTCTTACCACGTTCTGAGCTCTAAGCTCTTTTTCATTGGCAACTCCAGTCACAACTGCTTTTATCTTTCATGCATTTATGTAATGGTATGCACCACATATATTCAATCAATCATGCTCATTCGGTCACATTCATATTCTCTTTCTCATTCACAATTGTCATTAGACCCTGGGTCCAGCATTGAACATACAAGTTGAGAATCACTTATTTTGTCACATTCACATATAATGAGCACTTCCAAATATGGTAATCATGTATCAAACGTCTCGGACATTCAAGGTTTGGAATTAGTATATACAAATCATATAATAATTTAATGAAAAATTTAACAAACACATAATCAAAGTGAGATCATCTTAGGTTACTCACAGTTTGCTACCATTAGCTTATTACCTTGAAGTCCCGATAACATTTGGAAGCGGTCGCTCAATGTGTTCTTCTATAATATGCAAACATATACATTTACCATTATTACTTTGCTCATTCATATGAATACTTGATCATAAGCACATGTATATATGTCATGTATAATGTATGTTTAATTACAAATTCCTGGGTATATTTCCTTGATACACATCTTATAATCAATTAAAGTCAGCTTCCAATCATCCTTTAATACCTAATACACTTTATCCACTTTAATCACCTCATTCAACAACAACTAGATTCATTCAAGATCTCATTTAAGCCTAAATACCTTATATGGAAGCACCCTAGCATTGATTGGTTCATACTTTACTCAAAAGACAACTCTTTTTCTGTATAGGTCTAGCCACAATCGTGGTGTCCCTGCCACGATCGTGAAAGAAACTTTTGGAGCTTGTCATGATCGTGGTGCTCCCACCACGATCATGACAGAAACTCTTTCTAGCTAGGCCACAATCGTGGGGAAGGGCCATGATCATGACAGAGACGTATTCTCGTAGGGAAGGGCCACGATCATGACAGAGACGTATTCTGTCTCACCCAACGATCGTGCCCTGTATTTTCTTCCTTCTTTTCTGCACGAATACAACATATATCCTCACATCCATTCCTCACCAAATTTTCCCAAATTCACTTCCTCTAATATGACCTCATTTTATACTAATTCAACCACCATATTGATTACATTAATTCCACAAAATTTAACTCATTTGATTCATCAATTTCAATTTAATTTCATCATTCATGAAATTCTATCTCTTTCCATAGCATAACTCATTCATAATGCATTAAACAATTCATTCACTATGTTATGTCCTCATTTAACACTCTAAATATTTCACATTAGATGCATTGCCATCAAACATCCTTTTCCTTAAAGTATAACATCAAGATCAATCAAAACTTATCACATATTTAACCAACTTTTCCAACATCAAAATTGTGTTCCTTTTAAGTCTCAATTAAGTCCAAAAGCATTTTAGATATATAGCTCATCCTTAATTGATTCGACCATTGCATAATCAAAACATTTTCATGAAAAATCACTGCCCACGATATGTCTTAAGTTTCTAACGAAATTAAATCCATGCAGTTTGGTTCAGTATTCAGTAAGTTATACCTAAAATACTACAGACTGTTCTCATACCACAACAACACACAGTTTAAGACCCTTAAGAATAGAATTCAAATTCACTTCCTTCATGAAAATTGTAGTTATGTTTCTATAGTTTAATCTATATTAAAAATCATCGCATTTTGATATCCACAAATCAAGATATGGCCAAAATACATATGCATGTTCAAAGAAAGCACTCCATCTAACATATTCCAGCACACATTTAACTTCATTTTCAACTCTAGTTTTTCTCCAAAATATCATCCTACTTCTTCGCATTCGAAGACAATACACTAGCCTTTTCTTTGGCTTTAAACTCATAAATTATTATTCATCTTAACACAAAGTAAGACATAACTTTATTTATCTCTTCATCCATACACACATCATCATACGTCAAACTTCCTTGTTCATACTCATTCATCTTTTAATTCTATCATCATAAATGCTTTATTTAACAAAAAATTCATGCATAACATTAAATCACTAGAATTTAGAGCATGATCCCTTTATTATTACGCTACACCCACGTTAAAACACATGTATAAAAACTCATGGTCAATCATCAAATTTCTCATCATACATGTTCCATTTAACATTACCCATGAAGATTAAAGCATAACTTACTTGATTATTCTTCAAAAATCTTCAAACTCTTCAAGATCTCTCTTGACCCTAGCTCTCCATACAACCCACGTACATCATCCTTCAAGGTGGTATGGTTGGGTCTTTAGTGAGAAATGAACGAGAGAGCAAGATGAGAGTGGCAAGTGAAAGATAGGAAGGCTAGGTTCAACGTGAATAGAGATCGGTTAGAAAATTTCAGGAAGGGGGAGAAGAAGAACAAAGTCACGAAGAAGAAGAAAAAGAAAAGCAAGATACAACACCATTTAATGGTCTTCCAATTAATCAAAACTATCATAGGACAAGGACATGGTTTGGCAAGTGACACTTGTCACTTGCCTCATATCCAATCCCTATAGGTTTAAACTACGTTCTCTCATTTAACTAGTCCAATTAAGTCCAATTTCTACTTCAATTGTCTCCAAATTTCAATGACATAGGTCATTAAATCCAAATGTCATTTCTAAATATTTCCACTATCATTTGACTCTTAATTCTACTTCCATTTATCAATTATCCTGCCACTTGGCATTTTTCTTAGTTCAAAATTTACCCAAAAATTTAAGAATTTTCTAAATTTCATCAAAATTTCTAAATCAATACCTATACACACCAATTCAATTTTCAATACATAGAAACTACAATTCAGATCAAAAATTACATTTATAAATCAATTATACCCGAAAGATGTCAATGAATGCATGTACAATCATTTTAATGTGCAAACATTAATATGCATATATGTGTATGTCATATTATGCATGAACATGAAATGCACTTTCTAACTTCTCATTAATCTCCCATATACAATATTCTAGGGTCCTAACCCTTAACATAGGTTAACAAGATGTTAAATATACCATCCAAGTGGTTTGTACACAGATCATCTATAAGAGATCAATCTCATTCCACTTACAATAAATACTTATGTAATTCATACATCTAGTCATCAATTATTCTAACAATATTCCAAACAACAATACACAAAACCAAGACCCTCCTTCGATTCACACAAAACCAAAACACAAATTATTCTTTATTAAAATAGAACATAAAAACTGAACAAATTCTTCTTTGTTTGATGAAAGGTCTGCTACAGAATTAAGGCTACTTCTGCAAGGGATGTTTATGTATATATTTACCATATGATTACTTTTACCCCAAATCTCTACCACTTATAGTATACATACGTATATGTCAAAAGGACTTTATTTTAACATGTAATGAGGCTATGATTAAAATTAAAATTATCAAAACCAAAAATATTAGCAAGAAACCTAAACATATATAGGTAGCAAAAGTATAAGTTGGAACTATGATATTTAACTCAATCGAGAATGGTTAATAGCTTCATATAAAGAAAAATGGACTCACATTGAGTTTTCTTGTTGCTAGCTTTCTTACTTTTTCTCTTTTTTGGTATATTTTTATGAATAGATTTATCAATAAAAAAAATAATTCGAATTATAACACAATATGTAAGGATGTTTAAATAGAGAATTTGGCTTGTAATATAGTTATAAAATAAAAGAAAAAGGTTATGGCTCAAAAGAGCTAACTAGGGATTGAGGTGGATTTTTAAGTTAAAGGTTGTAAACCAATGAAATCCTTTTCTTATCCTTATAGCCTTTTTTATTCTTATACATGTATATATCGATTAGGTCTTGAAATGTTTCAGGCAATTTATAGAGAAATATTCTAATATATGACAATACACTTCAAAGGAAATACATATTGATTTGAATGTTTCAACCTTTTATGGCTCAAAATCTTAAAATTTTATTTGAAATCACTTGAACCTTGCACGATGCCTTTTCACTTGATCGTCAAAGTTTATAAAAGTGAATAATGCTAGCTAATTTAACCATAACAACACATTTTTACTCTTATTCTTAAAAGACCAAATCTTTTACCATACACACATTTCAATTTATTCAAAATATATTTCATAAAACCATATAATGGAATAGATCAAAACTAAATAGCTGATTATTAAGATAAATTAAATCTAAATCATAATTAGGTAACTATTTACATTAGAGGATTTTACAATAGATGTTTATGTGCATTAAAGCAATCATATTTAACTTCTACAAGGGATTTTTATTCATTCCTTAAACATAGTACTACACATTTAACATTCTCAACCTTATCATATAAAGTAGTCTTAGTTAATAAATCACAAAATTAACATTGCTAAAATGTTGGAACATTCAAAGAAGAAGTATTCTATTGACTTTTCATAATAAAATTGTTAACATCAATTCATCACAGAATGTCAACATGGTGACTAGTTTCTGATGGCAAAAATGAGCTCCACTGGAAGGAATATGGCAAAATTCTCCCTAATGAAAAACAAATCGATGCATATAAAATCTCCTCATCAAACACTAATCACCCCTTGCCTTTCATGGCCGATCTTATTCTTTAAGATTTTTAGTATCATCCGAATTAGCTTCTATTTCTTTATTATTTGTATCTCATTTTCTATTAGGAAGCTATCAGATGAACGTCTAATTGTATATACTATGTGTTATGTAAAGCTTCCTTGAATCTTCAAGAAAACGTAGATGAAAATAGAGGTAGTGCCAATGCCCGATGATCAATACAGGATTAGGGAAATCGATTATTTTGGAACAATCTTCAATTTCAAAAACTATGTCTATTCAATTAGGTATGTATATGTTTGAATTTGAGTCCCTTATATCGTTTGACTTAATTATCTATTTAATTTTTATACTATTTATTTCTTAGGTGACATGCATTATCCTGGAGGTTCATCTAATTCAGTGATTCATATTGCATTTGATAAATCGTTCATTGTATCTTTTACTAGTTTAGTTAAAGTCAAGAAGTTGTTGGAAGAGGATGTCAATAAAGCAACAGTTGAGGGAAGATATTTGACTGTTTTAATTGATGTCTCTGAACATACAAGGTCTTTTCATGAGAATCCAGACATAAGGAACTTCTTTACCTTTTCTACCGAGTCTCATGTCACTTAGAATCTAAAAAAATAATTATTTCTTTCCCTTTTCGATAGAACAGGCATGAAACTTTATTTATTGTTTTGTTTGTAAGAATAGTTAAATGTCTAATTAAAATCTTTTATTACTTACTATATATCATTATATAATACTGCCTACCATATTTCAATAGTTATATGTATTATTATTTTATTGTTAATAAATATTAATGATTAAGAATACTAGTCAACTTAAATTTATGATATTTTGATCTTATTAACATTAAAATTTTAAGTATGTTTATCTTTTTATATCCAAAAAATATTTACTTTTCAAATTTTAAATTAGCTACCATATGTGTTTTTCAATAATATTTATGTTTAAAACTTTGGAAACATTTTACAATTTTTAGATGCTCCATTAGGTTTTTCATGAAATATTTGTACAAATGGAGGTGGAGCCACATTCATAAATTTATTCTCCTCCTTAATTTTAGATGTTCTCTGTAACTAAGATTGTATGTATTGAAAAAGGAGTTACAATTTTTTTAAAGTTGACGGAAACAATATCTCTATTAGTGAAGGATAAAGTTAGTAAACTTCATATATCAACAAGATTTTTTTTGAGTTATTATTATTTTCCTTCTAAAAGGCTAGTCATATTAACTCTCAAATTCAATCAAATTAAAATTAATACAAGTCAAATTGTCATTTTTAAATATATCTAGCTTTCTTTTGATGTATTGAACTATTAATTGGTCAGAGATTAAAGAATACTCCAAAAAGTAGAAGCATTAAATCTAATCCAAATGATTGAAAAAAATTAATCGAGTAAATTGTTTAAAAGAAAAAGAAATTTATATTATTATTTTGGATAATAAACATTAGAAAACTAGTTTGATTATCGTGAAAATTCTAACTCTCATTATAAGATATTTGAAGATTGTGAACTCAAATGGAAAGCATTTTTTAGGTTTTATAATATATATATATATATATATATAAATCCAGTTCGGACCAAGGATTTTTCGTAATACTTTTCAATTCTTTGCAGAATTTGAAAATATGTACCACTGGAACATGGAAATTGCCATTTCATTCTTGAAGACGAATGGGTGCATTGTCTCACCTTGTCTCCACCTAATCATGTCAGGTTTTCATATCACTTAGAACCACCGATCAACGCAAATTCCTGTCCAAAACTATCGGAACGAGATTGTCAATGTAATTTTGTTTACATATTTATGTAGCTATATAAATATGTAGAACAGAATAGAAATTCGTTAATTAGAATAAAAATCTGTTCCCAAAACTAACTCTCGTATTTTTCGAAGTTTCACTTTTACTTCTTCCAATGCACCGTATATCCCATGCATATTACCCATGCCATTACATCGTTTAACTTCTTGTTTTCAAACTCATTCAAACATTTCAATTCAATTCAATTAGTAGATACGAATAGAGACATGTTGAATTTCAAATAACCATTTTCACTAATAGAATATGAAAGGGCTTACTTCACATTTTTACATTGGTAGGTTATTGGATTAAGAAAATATTTCAATTATTTCAATCTAAAAATAGGGGCTGTGTTAATACGGAGCATAATTGTAACTTAAGAATTCTTACCGATTTAAAAAATATATATTTGTTTGTTAAATCAAATTAAATAGAAATATAATGAAATCTTAAAGGATATCTATCTTAGATGCAACTTATTCATAAATTAATTTCTACTTGATCATTTCTTTAAATGTATTTCTGAATTAAAAGAAATGAATCTAAATTTTACAATAGAGTTTCAACTTAGAAGAGATGAAGGTAAATTAATATTTAAAAGAATTTATGTATGTTTTAATGTAATGAAGAAAGGTTGGAAAAAGTCAAAGACCAATATGATTGTTTCATACATTTATTCAATTGTATAGACAGTAATTGAGTTGGAGAATACCGAGACATGAACTTGATTTGTGGAGCATGAATGAGTATCTTAGTAAATACTTCCTTAATTTGAAGACCTAGCTCCCTACACATCGTAATTTACGGAAGTAAAGAGATACACAGAAAAAAAATTATAAGTACAGCTCAACGCTTACCTGGTGCAACACTTCTGCATGCCCTGTTCCCGAAAGCTCTTCAAGGTCTTCATCTGCTACAAGTCCCCCTTGAAGTCTTGAAGTCCCGAAGTCTCCAGATAAATCAGCCCCAGATAAGTAAAAATTGAGGACGCGATAATCAGACGAAGAGAGGCTTTACCACTCTTACGAAAACGTCACCGCTTGGTTGGATACTCCCCATTGTCATTACGTCGTCATTTCCTTCCTTTAGTAGTACTGAACACTGTCGTTTGGGCAGTTGCTTTAGGAGAGACCAGTACTCTTCAATTTTTGTACCATTAAACCTTCTTTATCTTTAATAAATTTTAAACTCTCTTAGATAGGATGAAGGAATAACTCATCTGCTGGAATTAATGAACTCAGGGGAAAGGCCTCTTGGGAACTTTCCTTAAGGAAACCAAAAACATGTATCGAGTGTGACTCTTCTGGTCGAAAGATGAGTTGAAGTACATGGGATACTAAGTGCCTGTTTGGTTAAACTTGTGGAGGATAAATAAGTATTTTTTTACCGCAAAAACTATTTTTAAGAAAAATGAGTATTTAGTTGTAAAATGAAAAAATATTTTTTTAATAGATATAGCTTTTTTGGCAGCTAAAATACAACTTTTAAGAAGCTCAAATTTGGCGCTTCTCAAAAGAGCACTTTTTCAGATAGATTTTTCAAATCAATTAATAAACCTATTTTTTAGTCCCTTTTACCCTTATGTTTTACACATAATTCCCACAATACCCACAAACATAACTTCACGTTTATTTTGAGATTTATATAATATTATTTGACTTTTTTTATATGTTTCAATGTTTATTTTTTATATTAGTTTTACTTATATTATAATTCATATAAAAGATTTGGTTAGATATATTTTCATTTATATCTCATATAGTTTAAAATTATATAATAATTAATATATTGTGCTTTGCTTATTGTTTAATATATTTTAAATAATATTTATATGCATAAATAATTTTTATTACAAAATAAAATATAGTTCAAATTAAAAGTACTTTTTATTTTTATGTTGCCAAAAAGTCTATTGTATGAAGCTCTTTCAAAAAAGCTCTTTTTTAAATGACAGCCAAATAGTCAACTAACTTCTTAGAAAAGCTCTTCTCAGAAAAGCTCTACTGATAAAAGCTCTATTAACAAAAATTTTACTGGTATAAGCTCATCCAAACAGAATAATAGAAAATCAGTAGAAGGGAATCTATATGTTGCATTTTTTTTAACGGTCATAACAACCACTTGAGAAGTGGTTGATTGAGTGCCAAGTTACTCCCCTATTTTTAGGGGAGTAGTTAAGGAAATAACTGCAGAGGAAAACCTATTTAAATGGATTAAATAGGAATGCAGAGGGTTAATGCTTTATATACAGTAAAAACCTTAAAGTCTCAAGATACCAACTCACATATTGACCATCTGAGTGATTGAGTCTTGAGGTGTGATCTTTACGGTGACTCTAGTATCCATTGAGGTTGGAGATTTTGTTTGTGATTGTAACTGAAATTTACGTAGGCAGAAAGTGACATAAAGATTAATTCGCTTCCGCATCAAGGTTAGTGATATAACCTTATATAAACCAACAGTGGTATCAGAGCTAGATTAGCTTCTGCCTCATTTTAGAATAACAATCAGTTTGTTATTATTCTGTTAACAATAAGTTTGTTAATTGAAATGCAATTATGTTATAAAGCATGTGATCTGTTAATCTTTTTATGCAAACATGCTAAATGTTTAAATTATAAAAACCACATGATTGGTTTCTAATATAATCGCATGATGAGTTTATGCAGTCAGATTAATTACGTTCAGTATATGATTAAATGTTTGATTACATGCTTCGTACGTTATCCTGTTCAATCCTACCTCACTCCAAACAAAAAAAAATATATACATACCCTCAAGAAGCACATCTCCACCGATTGTGAGCCACGTTGGCCGCATGAATGACACCGTCAATCATTCCTTCGGCCGATCTACGCTATGCTACAAAAATCACAACAGAAACAGCCACTCATGGTCGCGCGTGTGAGTCACGCAACACCTTATGAGTGGCATTGATGGCGTGGTGGACTTCATTCATCTCCTTTTCGACCGATCTATGCGATGACGGTGTGAAATGGGAGGCTTATGACAACTCTTGTGTGGAGTCGTGGCTTTTGGTGTCAAGGATGGTGGCTAGGCGTCGGCTCGCCTTCGTCCTTGACGCCAAGCGACGACGCAAATAGGTGGGAGAGGGAGTGTTTTTTCTCTGGTTAGGTTTTTAAAGTGAACCCATAACAGTTTTCGGAGAGAGTTGCGTAGAGAGAGAGGATGGAACGTTTTTTTTTTAAGAAAGCTGTGCAGAGACAAAGATGATAGAATATTTTGTTTAAATGAAAGCTGCGTAGAGAAGATAAAAAGCTTTTAAGGCAAAAGATAGGGTAGGGTTATAAAGGTGGTGTTTTTTATCTTTTTGGCGTAAAATGTTAATTTTAAGTTTATTAAATTTGTTTTTTGCTAAAGTCACGCCCTCCAATGACTCTTGAATGTCCCGCTTCTCTATCTCTTCATTAATTAAGCAAAAATCTTCTGTTGATCAATAGTCTCTCTTCTTTTTTCTCTTGGAAAAAGAGAACAATTTGATTTGCCACGTTCTGTAGTATCTTTTCAACAAATTGTTCTTTGTTTGAAATTCATTAATGAGATAGGAATTATTTCACATCAAATTAATTTAGAGAAAACAAATTTACTAAACTCATAATAATTCCATTTATTTTTTATGTAAATTATTTTTACATTTATTTAATTCATTAATGATATATGAATGTGTTTTATATAGAATCAATTATTATGAGTTATATAAATTTGTTTTATGTAAAATGAATATCATGTTTTTCATAAGAATCTGTTATGTTAATTTGTTTAACATATGATATTTTTTTTGGAATATGTTTCATGTGCATAATAATTAAATTGTAAAAATTTCTAATTTATGTAATAAGTGATGATTATAAGCTTACTGAAATTTTTGATCTTATGATATGGATGATGATATTTTTATAATTTAATTATTCGAATATGTGCCCTAATGTCCTTATTTTTTTATACTTTAAGATATAGTAACGAAAAGTATAGTTGGTGATTTATCCACCACTGAGAAGCTGAATGGCACTAATTATGACATCTGGATAGGAAGATTCAATATATTCTTAATTAGCGCAAGGTTTTGGAAACCTTGACTAATGACATAACTGAGCCTAAAGAGACTAAAGATACTAATAGTGATCAATATTAAAAAAACTAACCGCATATAAAGAATGGTTCAAACGGGATCATAAGGCACTTTATACTATGTTGTATTGCATGCACGACAATCTCATTGGAGAATTTAAGTCCTACAAAACTGCTAAAGAAATGTGGGAAAAGCTTAAGATCACGTAAAATCAGACATCCGCTACAAGGCTTCGTACCTTGTACTTAAAGTTGATGCAATATGAGATAGACTCAAGCCATACTATAGTCGAGCATCTCCGCACTTTGAGTGCGATGGCTCGGGATCTAAAAGCTGGTGGGCCTGAGATTTCTAATGAAGAACAGGTTCTTAATGTGATTTGTTCCATTCCAAGAAAACCTGATCATTAAGCTATTTTTAAGCTCTTGATGACTCATAATGAGAACATCAAAACCTTCTCAGAAATTTCAAGGCACCTCTAAATGAAGGAAGAACAGTTAAAGGTTCTTGATCACTCCAATGTTGCTCTTGTTGCCAAAGTGGGAAAGCCCAAAGGCAATAAGAACAATCGAGGTAAACAGCCTAAGAAAGGCAAACACCCTTCTCAAATTTCTGGACCGAAAGGCGGTGTGATCAAGCAGCAAAAGGCCAAGGGTCATAGATAGAATAAAGTAGCACGACTGAAGTGTTACAATAATGGAAACAAAGGTCGTTATGTTCGGGACTGTCTTGAGCCAAAGAAGGTACCTACTTTCACTGATTCAATTAAACTATACATTTGTTCCCATGCATTAGTTGCTAACTCCTTTCCTAATTGGATTGTAGATTCGGGAGCACCAAGCATATAGTTCGAGATCGAGCTGGTTATGTGGACTTTCATCAATATCTGGTGGGTTCACAAACTGTCTCCTTAGGGAATGGTAGCAAGGAAGACATACTTAGGATTGGGACCTATCAACTTAAATTGCGTAGAGGGAATACGTTACTTCTTCATGACACTCTTTATGCACCTGGGTCCAAAGCTATTTAGTTTCAATAGTTTCTTTATTAAAACTTGGATTCTGTTTCAATTTTCAGTCTAGTTGCTTAGAGATTTTGTTTAATGGTCATGTTTTCAGCCATGGATCTTTAAGAGATGGTTTCTTTGTTCTTGATTTGGATGATATTTATAATAATTCATCGCTTGCCTTAGTTGTTAAT
>JAOTAY010073153.1:0-16885 GCA_025629805.1 Erythroxylum baracoense | reverse complement strand
TATTCTAATAAAGTGATAGTCAATTTTTATATTTGATAACTAAGTTGATCAAACGGCAATATGTTTCAAGTAAAAGGTTTAATTAACACCATCATAAAATTGCATAAAGATTAAATAAAAGTAAAGAATTTAAAATATAATTGAAAAAATCTATCGTTTAACTGAAAAAATTATTAAATAAAAATTAATTAATTAATTTTAGTTTATAAAAACTTATTAATTTAAGAAAAATGACTGATTAATTAATGAATTGATCAATTTTTAACATCAAGAATTATTAACCTGAAAAGTCAAAAACTGAACAAAAAAATTAGACGGTTCAAAGTTTTTAAGATTAATCGACCGAACCGGTTGTAATTTTTAATAATTGTTTTAAACATGTAGCGTTTCATTATTGCATATTAATTCCTTAATTTGACTAATGATAGAGTGAAATTGATTAAGAAACAAATAGAAAATAAATAAAAATATTTATTTATAATAAGTTGATACAATAATTATTTTTATAAAGAGGATATTAATTGTGTTGTAATATATTTATAAGATAATTAATATTAGATTAGAAAATGGTTGATCCATATTTAAAAAAAAGCAAAAAATACAATTAAATAACCAAACCTTATTTATGACCCTAATCTCGTCTTCTTCTAACTCATTATATATATTCGTAAAATTTTGTAGCGATTATATTTTAAATATTTATAAAATTACATATACAATTAATTTATAAATTATTAATTCTCTCAAATCTCGAGCCCACGTTACAAAAACACCGTTTTCATCTTTTAGATACACAAACAACCAAACACTGACCACTCTTCGTGTCTCTCTCTTCAGTCTTCTCCCCTCTCTCTTTCTTGTTGCTGAAATTCAGTTGCAGAGTTTTAAGGAGATAGAGTTGATTTTCCCGAAGATCTCTCTCTCACTGAGCCTCTGACTTTGGAGAAGCTGACAGACCAATCAGATCCGTCCAGCTATGAAGGCCATTAACCCTCTCATCGCTTTCGAGCACAAGAGGTCGGTGTTACGCGCTCACTCTTCTTTTCTCTTCCCTTCTCGCGCCACGCGTCCCTTTTTTTAAGCTTCTTCACTTCTTCCTCTTCGGTCCGATTGTTTCTGTTTTGCTAGTGTTCATTTTTGAAGTGTTGATCGTTTCGATAAGTGGAGATTTGGATTTGTGGAGTTGATCTTCGTAGCGTTTGAGTGCTTGATCGATTTGTGATCTTTATTTGAAGTTGTCTGTAATTGGATGGAGTTTGAACAATGTGTGATAATAGGCCTAGTTCAGGAATTTTGATCATAAATGTGGTGTAGTTCTATAGTGAAATTGAGTTAAATTGCGTACAAATTCGAGTAGCATGGAGATTAGAGTTGAGATTTTGAGTGGAACATGCTCTTGTCTAGTTTGAGTCCTGGATCGTTGAAGGCAGATTGCAGGTATGTTTCTGTTAATCTTTGCCTCATTTTACTTGTGGTGCGGATTTTGAACTTCTTTTATTGAAGTTTTTGTGTCATTTTTGTGTTTTTTTAATAGGTTGCGTGCTTATGTAGAACTAAGCTAGCATATAGTGCAGAATGATTTGTCTCTCTCTCTCTCTTTGCTTGAGTGTGTATGAGTGTTGCACTGTTTATTATGTTTGTGTTATGCTTGCTGAATCACTGCAATGGAGGATCTATGTTGTATGATATAGAAGATTTTGAAATAATGCGTTAGTAAATGTTCATATCGACAGGGATGCTTATGGATTTGCAGTGAGACCACAACATGTACAAAGATACCGGGAATATGCTAATATCTACAAGGTTTCCTTTTAGACTCCTACTTATTTCTAGCACCTGATTGGTTGTTTAGCCAGTGGAAAAAATTTTGTTTCTTTTTCGTTTTCACTATGAAGTGTTTTTGAGAGAAAAGGAGAGGAACTAACATACCTAGGGTGTTTCTACAGTTTGAGTTTGATAGCAAAAGAATGCAAGTTTGCATATAATGTCTTGTTGTATTTACTCCTTGAGCGATTGAAATTGTATGATGTAAAAGGTTAAAATATGTGAAAGTTTGCATATAGTTTATTGTTGTATTCACTCCTTAGGTGATTGAGATTGTATGATTTAAAAGTTAGAATACTTTTTGTTATTGTTCATCTTTTTATCCACATACCATATCTATAGAAAAAGGAAAACGAAATTTAAACAAAGGATAGATAAAGGAAGATAAAATTGCCCCTTTTCTTTTTCTCATATCCTCACATGTTTAGGAGGAAGAAGAGGAAAGATCAGATAGATGGAAGAGTTTCTTGGAACGAGAAACAGGATCCATTAAATTGGCAGTGAATGGATCATATACAGAAGAAGGAAGCAAAGGACTGAGTACCCAAGAGAAGATTGAGAGTGTAGAGACTGATGTTGAAGGAGATAATGTAAGTAGTGAAAAGCCTGGCTCTGATACTTCACCTGAAAATGTCATTGAAAAGGAAGAGAAACAAGCGGCTGAGAATAGAAAAAACCATAAGATCCAAATATGGACAGAGATTAGACCATCACTATGTGTAATTGAAGATATGATGAGTAGCCGTGTGAAGAAGAAGGTCAATCAATTAAGGGAGGACAAGGACCCTAGAACAGTTGTGCCTCCTATGGAGGATGCCAAGATGCTAAAAGGATCAGCTGAGGACGATTCTGAAGATGAGTTTTATGATGTTGAAAGGTCAGATCCAATTCAAGATTCCCCTTCGACTGACAACGTTAGTGCCTCTATTATGGTTACTACAACTACTGATGCAACCACTCTTGAATCTTTGTGTCCCTGGAAAGAAGAGTTAGAGGTCCTTGTTCGTGGGGGTGTTCCAATGGCGCTTAGGGGAGAGGTATACTTGACCCTTATTTCTTTCCAACTTGTTCACTGATTTCTGTACTTATTTCTGATAACAATTTTAGCTATGGCAAGCATTTGTGGGTGTAAGGGCTCGTCGAGTGGAGAAGTATTATCAGGATCTGCTTAAGGCAGAACTTAATACTAATCATGTTGATAAAGAGTTGGACAATCACGCTAATGATTCGACCATGGATCGCTTGTATGCGTCTGAGAAATGGAAGGGACAAATTGAGAAGGTCATTGCAATGATTTCTCTATCTGGATGATAATCCTTGTTTCCTCCTTTCGACATTGTCATTGCGAAATTTCTCATCCTGCTAGTGGTGTTAATGCAGGATTTGCCTCGAACATTCCCAGGGCATCCTGCTTTGGATGATGATGGTAGAGATGCCTTGAGGCGCTTACTTACGGCATATGCTCGACATAACCCCTCAGTTGGCTATTGCCAGGTACTTGAACCTATAATGCTAATTGCAGTCGGTTGAATATTTTCCTCACTTCAAATAACTAACTCTTTTTGTACTTCACATTAATGATTATATAGGCCATGAATTTCTTTGCGGCCCTGTTACTGCTTTTGATGCCAGAAGAAAATGCCTTTTGGTATGCTTAGAAACTTAGTTGGCACAATTCATTTAAGAAAGTTATTTACCATGATATCTTCATAGCCAAAATAGCGTTTTTTTAAACTAAATTTAACTTGAATTCTCAGGGCATTGATGGGCATTATTGATGACTATTTTGATGGGTATTACTCAGAGGAAATGATAGAGTCTCAGGTAATGTTTACCAAAGTTCTAGTTTCTCAATGCCATTGTTTTTACTGGCAAAAGAAAAATCACAGGATATCACTTGACATTTACAAATAGATATTCTGACTGATTTGTTTCTCCTTTTCAGGTTGACCAACTTGTTTTTGAAGAGTTGGTGCGTGAAAGGTTCCCTAAATTAGGTTGGTATAAGTATTCGTATGATTTCTTATATCTTTCAAGTTCTTTAAATTAGCAAGAAATTGGATTTCATATGTCAACATCAATTCTATGTCAGTGAATCATTTGGATTACCTTGGAGTGCAAGTGGCATGGGTGGCTGGGCCATGGTTCCTTTCCATCTTCATGAACATGCTTCCTTGGGAAAGTGGTCAGGTTTTTTGTTTTAATGCATGACTTGACTTAGTATGTTTTAACAGTGCGTGCTAAGATTCATTAATTTTACATCAGTTCCTTAATTTGGATCCATTATTTCCAAGGAAAGCTAACACATAAACTGGTGCTGTCCTCCTTACTTCAGTTCTGCGAGTGTGGGATGTGCTTCTCTATGAAGGAAATCGTGTCATGCTTTTCAGAACAGCACTTGCCTTAATGGAGTTATATGGTATTGGGTGAACAATACTGAGTTTTTTTTTTTAATATCAATGGATGTCATATTTATTTATCTAAGTTGCTGTTGCCCTTTTTTCTTTGTGAAACTTGATTTAGTTCCAGTTTTTTGTAGGCCCGGCATTGGTTACTACTAAGGATGCTGGTGATGCAGTAACTCTGCTACAGTCACTGGCTGGTTCAACATTTGATAGCAGTCAACTAGT
The DNA here is from genome assembly GCA_025629805.1 of Erythroxylum baracoense. NCBI lineage: Eukaryota > Viridiplantae > Streptophyta > Magnoliopsida > Malpighiales > Erythroxylaceae > Erythroxylum > Erythroxylum baracoense. The sequence continues at coordinate 12,431 of JAOTAY010073153.1, read as the reverse complement.
TTTAACAGCTTGCATGGGTTACCAAAATGTGAATGAAACTAGGCTGCGAGAACTGAGAAATAAGCATCGGCCAGCTGTTATGACTTCAGTTGAGGAAAGGACAAAGGGGCTTCAGGCTTGGAGGGATTCCCATGGTTTGGCATCAAAGCTATATAATTTCAAACATGACCCGAAATCAATTCTGATAGATAAGCATAGAAGTGGTGATTTCTCTCGCTCAGAGTCTGGATGTACTAATGCAGATGATGTTGTCATTAGCCTGACTGGTGATGGGGAGGTAGACACTACTCCAGATCTCCAAGATCAGGTGGACCACATCCCCTCTTAAGCATTATCTTTCATGAATTTTAGGAGTTAATGCATTGTTAACTTTTTACTGTAAACTGCAATCTCTAGACTTTCAGTGTTTGCATGCTGTTCTCCTGTTAGTGGTTATATTTTTTTTTTTCAGGAGGGTGTAGGGGATTGGGGACTATGTTTGTACATGTTTAAGTGTTTTGATTTTCTCATATAAATGATGTTACAGGTTGTATGGCTAAAGGTTGAACTGTGCAAGTTGCTAGAGGAGAAAAGATCTGCTGTTCTGAGGTCAGGATTTCTATTGTGATGTGTCTTTGCAACCTTACAAGCTTACATGTACTACATGCTTCAAATCATTTCATGGTTGTCTTTGTTCTGTGCCCTGAAGTGTAGATGTCATGTGGATTTGCATTGTTGCACTGTTCCTTGGAGATAGTCTCCTTTGGATTAGACTTCCACTATTGTGGTCTTCATTGATTTAGTATTTTTGTCTCTGTTAAGTGGCTTGACGTCATTTTACACATTGACTTTTGAGTCCTTTATTATCAAACTGATAGTTTGTTCTGCAGCAATATGTAAGATGGAGCATGGTTATTTTTCTTCTTAACAGAAGAATGGCGTAGAATAGCTGAAATGGTGGAATAGAGGATATAAATTTAATGAAAGGGATTGTGGCATGGTTAAGGTACAAGCAAGGGAACAAGACATACAAGTAGACATGAAACTGCAGCTTTATTCTAGTCTTTGCATGACCAGTGAATTCAGCGAATTTGGGTAGTCTTCTACATATTGTAATTTGTTCTTGTTAGGCATTAACGAAATGAAGTTTTTGACAAGTTCAATTGTTAGGATGCACTATTCACAACTTTTCAGGTGCAAAGCTCTGGCCTTAGAAGGAACATCTTTTTGATCATTTCCCCAGAAATGGAGCAGGGCTAGATATTGAGCAAGGATGACACTTAAATTGTGAATGTAAATGAATAGAGTAGCAGATATTGTCTATATAGGTGGCAGGTTGTATTGAAATGTAACTGAAACTTTTGTGCTGTGGTTTATGTTTCTGTAGGCAGCATTCTTTATTTTTTGCTTCATACTTCATCTCTATCATATGATGCTATTGGTGTGTGAAATTATTTTCTTTGAAAGATCATCGCATATTTACCTTGTATCAATACTTTATCAGAGCTGAGGAGTTGGAGACAGCTTTGATGGAGATGGTCAAGCAGGACAACCGACGGCAATTGAGTGCTAGGGTATACATAAACTTTATTTTTTCATTCTTACTTGGAAAATCTTTTTATACGAACTTTTGGGGCTTCATATTGCTAAAACAACGAATAAATAAGAGATAAATAACTTGAGAACATATGGGTTTTTGGGGGAGGGGGTTTGTGGGAGCAAATATGTTTTCATGAAGAAATATCAGAATAAGAAGTCCTTCAGAGTTTAAAAAAAAAAAAAAGTCTTATGGTGAATTCGTCTAGATGCACAAGGTCTTCCATCCAACGCCACTGGAAAATGATAAAAGCTGCTATAACGATGATCAGTCTTCTGTGAGTTTAGGATTTTCACTGACATGGTCTTGGGAAATGAAATTGTAATTGTTAGTTGAACCGAAATGGGTAGTGATTTTGTTCTTTGAATTGTTATTTATCTCAGATTCTCTTCATCTATATAAATAACGGGCCAGACCCAGATGTGCCAATGGCTAATCCTGATTGCATTCTGAATATTTGCTTATGATCTCTAGGTTGAAGAGTTGGAGCGTGAGGTTTCCCAGCTGCAAAGGGCCCTTGCTGATAAGCAGGAACAAGAAAATGCAATGCTTCAGGTTCATACTTGTTTCATATTTGCTTATAGCGCTTATCACATGCAAAGCCATTGGTTCTTCTCTCATATTGGACTTATAATTTTGTTCCCAATGCTGAGATCACTTAGTAACCATGCAGGTCTTAATGCGGGTGGAGCAAGAGCAAAGACTAACAGAAGACGCACGCAGATATGCTGAACAAGATGCGGCAGCCCAAAGATATGCGGCTCAAGTGCTTCAGGTTTGTATTTTTCAGTTGTTTTTGTTGAATATTTTACTAGACTTGTATGAACCATAGTTTTCAGTGATTCTTAGATAATTTGCATGATGAACCTGGAAAACTAATTTTGTTGCACTATCACTGAATTCTGATGTTTATTAGACAGTGATTATATTAGTGATGCTTCCTTTCTGCAGAGAGGGCGTCTGAACTTTCTAACTTAGAGTTTAATTGCTTCTTTGATGATCATCAACTACTACAACTGTTACATATCTACAGGAGAAGTATGAAGAGGCCATGGCATCCCTTGCTCAAATGGAGAAGCGTGTGGTTATGGCAGAGTCAATGCTGGAGGCGACCCTGCAATACCAATCTGGTCAACTAAAGACACAACATTCTCCGAGGTAAGTAGTCAACTTCCTTTCGGAGTAAAATGTATGCAGCTTCAGTTTTCTTATTGACTTGTTAATTATACTACGGTTTTTGAATTGTGTAGGATAGTATTTGGATTTTATGATGTTAAATAAAATATACTGGTTTTGCTCATGCTTCTGAATTTCCATTTCGATTGAGGTAATGTGCACATCACATCCATCAATTTCCGGAAATTAAACACGATAGAAAACAAGACCAAGAAATTCATTTCCTGTAATTTTAACTACAAATCTCTGTCTGCAAATGTCTATTTGGAGTGCGTAAGTTACCCAATTGGATCACATATTTGCTTAGAGATGAATCCAAAATTTTTCAGAACTTCTCCTGGGCAAGCTTATAAAGCAAATCAAGAGGCTATTCAAGACATACCTCCAAGAAAGGTTGGTTTATTAGCTCGACCTTTTGGACTTGGATGGCGTGACCGAAACAAGGTTTGTCTTTTACGTATTTACGTCGATATTAATTTCACAGACTAAGAGTAAGTCAGTTTGGATGTTGTTTAACCAAAATGGACAAAACAGGGGAAACCAGCTAATGTTGATGAGGCAGAAAATGGCAAGTCGTTCACAGAGGAGCAAAGTCCAAGCAATGAGCAGAAGGAGACAAATGGTCATGCAGTTAAGGAAAACGAGTAGAGTATTTTAGGTTCGGTATAACTAAAATATCTTAAGTTGTCAGACTGGTAGATAATTTTTTGCCGTACCATTCAGAGTGTAGATCACTTTTCTTCTTTGGTCATCTTTTTATATAACACGTCCCTTGTAGAGCTATTTCCATTTATTGTTTGTTCATTGTTCAGTAGCAATAGTAGGTCTCTTTATAGCTGAATAGCATGTAAAAAAGAAACATGAAATCCTTCATGAAGCAATTGTATAATCTTCGATTCAATATTGCTTCTTCTGTGAATTTTTCTTCGTATTTTCAATGTGAACAACAGAAACAAAATGAAGTTTACTCCTATTGGAAGAAAGTTTGAACCGAAGAAAGTTCAACCCTGAAGTTTTTCGCAATTTGTAAGTGTAATTTTTTCCGTATCGTTTCAATTTTATCAGATGTCGAACTTTTGTTCAATCCCCTAGTTCTCAATTCATGAGTGTCGAAACTTCTCTGTATCATTCCAATTTTATACAAAAGATAGCTATATGATCTGGTATTAAGAATATGGTAAAGTGAATCTCTTCAAGGATAGACCAATTTCTATTTAGATACAGAGCCATTGTACAAAAGAGCTTGTGCAAAGAAAGGGCACAGTTTTGGATGGAGGGAGGGAGATCACTATAGTAAAACAAAAGTAACCAAAAAAGAAACTCACACAAAATGGTGAGAAAATAAACTAAATAGAAAAAAAAGGGTTTATGGCAAAGATAAAATCGTGTATTGCAGCAATAGGAATAACATTCTAGCTAGCTGCACCTGTTGAAATTGAATCCTGTTCAGTGACCTTCTCATTGTAGATATATAAACCTGTACTTACAAAGCTTGCAATCATGTCAATTGGCTCCTGAGGATGGTATGATTCCCTAAACATGGGTGCATTCTAAAATTCGCCTATCAACTTCACGGTTCCCTTCTAGTTCTAGGAGTAGACGAGCCTGTGCGGGAGCTGTTTACTGACTGAGTCTCGGGATCGTACTTTTGAGAAGCAAGATAAGTAAGAGCTGTAACTACATCAGCTATGAGGGGCCGCATGTTAGGCTGTTCCTGAACACACATTGCAGCAACTGCGAGAGCTTGGTACAAACCCCTCACAGGATATTGACCTTGGAGAAGTGGATCGGCCATTTGGGCAAATTTCCGTCGATCTTTGAATAAAGGCCGTGCCTGCATCACGGGAACGACATTAGATCAAGATTCAAAGCAAAACTATCCAGATCACTAAATATTTTTATTTCTACTTAGGTTGGACTGCATAAAGTGAGTAACATCATGAAACAATATACCAGGAACTGATAAATGGGCACATAAGCCTGAGGCAAGAAATTGGCAGAAATCTCAAGGATCAACTACAACTCTCACCCAGTAAAGACCCAGACTATTAAATCTTGAGGAAACTCAGCTCTGAAACCGAAGGAAAAGGAGAAGCACTTAATTGCAAGTTTGTCCATGCCGAATCAATTATATAAGATGAAAAAACTCCCTCCATGAAAAAGTATAATACTTATCACAAGTTCATAACCTCAGTATGCTACAAGTACACCTAATGCTACATGACTTTCACGAGTATTGACATTGTAAGTCCGAAGTTCCGACAATGAAGGTCACTGCAGACTTAATCTGATTTCCAAAGATAGTCACCTAGTTGTCTTTCCTCTTTACAGGGTACCGGTTCATCCTTTCTTTATCTTAGCACTACCTAGAAGTAGTTCTTCAGACATAGTTTGATTCTAAGATAATGGTGAATTAAGGAATTTGTTGTTTCATCAATTTCAGGTCCAAATATACCATATGAAACATAAGTCAAATTAACCATTGCTGGTCTTAAAACGTTATAATATCCAAGAGCATATAATAGATCAGAAGTAGTTCATGCCATGCCAATAAAGAAAACATACTTTCACAGAAGTGAGAGGCTAGTTCAAACTGACCACTGCAATGACATTTCAAACCAAATACTGCAATGATAAGATGGACCTTCAGTTCACAAAAGGCCACAAGTGTCTTACCCATGCAACTAGATTATGCTCCCCGCCACCTCTGGAATTGTCAATAGCTTTCCTACCGGTAATGATTTCAAGGAGTACAACACCGAAACTGTATACATCTGATTTTAGCGTAAGCTGACCCGTCATTGCATATTCAGGAGCACAATATCCATAGGTTCCCATCACTCTAGTGGAAACATGAGTCTTGTCTCCAACGGGACCCAATTTTGCCAACCCAAAATCAGATAGCTTGGGATGGTAATTTTCATCAAGCAAAATGTTCGAACATTTCAAATCACGATATATCACAGGGGGGTTAGCTTTGTCATGCAAATACTCCAAGCCCTTAGCAGCACCGGCAGCTATTTTCATTCTCGTAGTCCAATCAAGTCGTTTTCTATCAGGTGGCAGATCTAAAATATAAATGCAATAGAAGAAAATTACTGATGTATGTCAAAAAACATTTACCTTAAATGAGTATAAAGATGCTCAAAGGTATCAATAAAATGGGCGTCCAACGGGCAATGACTCGTGAACAGTTAGCAAAGTGATTGGAAAGAAATATTACATTCACATGACTAAGGAATATCTGTACACTTCTCTAACTGCACTCAAGATAAGAACAAAACACATGTATTCTCATAGCACTTCCTTCTAATTTGTAATTTATTTAACAAAACCTCCCTTCTTTGACTCATTAATTAATAATTTTACCATTTCAAAGAGAGTATCAAACTTCTGAAGCCTAACAACTATAAATCAACTATTTGTGAACTTACCATGTAGATGATCTTCCAGAGATCCTAATGGCATGTATTCATAAACCAAAAGTCTTTGGTCTCCATCAGCACAGTACCCTATCAAGTTAACAAGATTTGGATGGTGAAGTAGGCTCAACATCAATACTTCAACAAGGAATTCCCTGTTCCCCTGTAGCCCATTGCGATCAAGTTGCTTAATAGCAACGACCTACAACATATCAAAGAAATATTCAGGTCATTTGGAGCATTACATTTTGTGCTGAACTAATAGTTACAATGCCAAAGATAAAAAGGTGTTCAATCTAAAATTTGAAGCAATAATCTAGTTTTGGATCAGATGGATTCACAATATCTTGAAATTAGAATCAATTACTCGAATGCTCCTTTTGATTCTTTGAGCTGACAAGTTTCATTATTATCTTTCCACGATCAATCAGTTCTTCTCTTGGATATGTGCATCATAAGGTAATCAAGGAGATAAAGTTTCCAGGGAACGATTTGATCTACATCTACAAACAATGATTAGATACAATGCATTGTCCTTTTGTAAATCTTCATTTAAAAAGCCAAATCCAACTAGTTCAACAAACCTTATTGTTACTCTCCAATCTTCCTTTATATACTCGGCCAAAACCTCCTTCACCCAAAAGACAATCTGCCCTGAAGTTCTTTGTTGCAGCAGCCAATTCACGGAATGTAAATGTATGCGCTGCAATATGATCAGTGCCTCCATCCTTAGGAATATCCTTCTTAATATCCAAGGTCAAGTTTACCTTCGTTTTCTCTGCATAAAACAATAGAACAACAATATGCATTACAATCAACCCACCAATAATTTGAAACACAACAAATAGTGCTCACTATCACATCAGTTGAACTAAAAACAGTTCTGAACCAGGTTATCTAAAAAATCTTTTCATCCAAATTTGAGAAACATAACAAGAACCAGAAGATAAAACAATCATCTAGGAATGACCAACTGGATTATTCCCCTTGCATATCTAACTCTATCGCTCTGACAAGCATTGCCTGCTGCCCAAAAGCTAGAATGACCATGAATACTCAACAATAAAATCATATGAAACACTCTTTCATGACATATTAGCACACATGTACCTTTAGAATTTCAATCAATCATTTAAGAAAAAAATAACAAGGGGCCAACTGTGAACTTAGTGTAACAAGATATCCCACAATGCCAGATAACTGCTGAAATGAAACACTGATGAACAGTTGGAGGGTCTGGCCAAAATAATCGCAATCTTAGTAATACTCAACAACCCTAAATAAAAAAAGAGGACACATTTTGTGAACCAACTTCATGAGGTAGAATGACTTCATGTATAAGTCTGCTGACAATTAGGCCACACGCCTAGTGAAAGCCGAGTTTTTGACTGATAGTACCTTTCCCCGACAAAAATTATATACGCAAACAAAACAGAACTATTCAGATAAATTATCAATGAATCTACACCGTTAATATGTAACTGATTCCCACAGATTGGGAATCTATCCGAGAAATTTTAAAAAATCCCAGAGCTTCAAAAGGTATAGAAATGACTACGATCGAAATTCATCACCTTCAGGCCAAAAAATGACCTTGAAACTGAACCACATTAGCGCAAAACAGCGATTAAATTAGCGTCACCAACAATAACCCCCGTGTCCAATCCAGATCAACACATACCTCAATACCCTCGAAAAGAAAGCTTCAAACTTTGATGAATGTGACCCAGTTGTCATCAAATTCACCAACTTTACATGAAATAACTACTTTAAAACGATATCATGAACCAATACAGCAGAGAGGGGGAAAAAAAGAAGAAGAAGCAAACTTTGAAATATTCTCTACTTAAAAGTACCTGAAGATGATGGGATCTGATCATCAGGGTTGTTGTTGTTCTTCTGGGGTTTCTTTTGGTTCTTTCTTGACTTTCCAGAAGAGAGAAAGCAACCCATGATCGGCTTCTCTCTGTTACTTCAGAAGAGTATCCCCAAAGACAGAGACAGGGACAGAAGCAGAGACAGAGAAATATAAAGAGAGGGGAGAAAAGAAGTGTGTGTTCTCTTCGAAAATGGTTATATATTCTTTCTAGTTTATGTCTTTTTTGCTCTTGTGTCCTTCCTGAAAACGTGTCCCTGTCTGCCCGATATTCACAAAACAGTCCCGTAGTTCTTGCATTTCTCTAAAATAGGACCTAATTTTGTAATTTTAAAAACTTACTCAAAGGAGCGTTTAATATTAATTAGTATTAATAGAATTAAAAAACAAATCTAATTTCAAATTTAATATGGTGTTTTCAAAAAAAAATTTAATATGGTTTTCGCAGTATTGATATAACCCTTGTTTCCAATTACTAAAAAGACATAAATTAAATTTTTAAAAAGATATTTATTAAAGTTTCTATCAAAATTTTAAGATATCATAACTTGGAATGTCAATAGGTTAGGTCCGGACTATAATAACTCGTGGCTTGATGGGACCGCCATTTATTTTTTAAACTAAAAACTTCCAAAATTACGTCGTTTTGAAAAAAATAAGGGGGCCACGAGTTGGGCCGGGTCGCTTTTAACATCCTTATCTATAACCAATGTTTTAAAATCAGAACCTAAAATTAAACTTGTAAAACAAAATGTTTAAGATTTAAAAGGTTTAGTCAGTATTAGATTGATCTAAAATCTGTTAAATATTGAATGAAATTAAAGAATTTGAAATATTATTAAAAGGATGTTTTTATTCATCGAATATTTTGATGTTTAATTAAAATTTATTAAATGAAATAATTGATTTTTTAATTTATAAAAATTTATTAATTTACAAAAATTAAACGATTAATTAAAAAATTGATTGATTTTTAACGACAAGAGTTATTAAAATAAATCGAACCAAAAAATTAAATACCAAACTAACAAATTAAATGATTCAAAATTTTTACGAATAAACTGATCAAATTAATTGAATTTTTTAATGTAATTGATAGCTATAAAACTAATTGTTACCTACTTCAAAGTGTTTACATAAACTCTCATCTATGTATAATGATATTAATCAACGTCAATCAAACGTCACCATCAACTAAACTTGTGCTTCATCGGCGAGAGATCGTATGTTCCTTTTTCTCTGCTTAACTTTGTGCCATTGTATAGTATCCATACATTTGGAAATAAATAAATGAGACAGAGTTAAATGTGTGGATGTCACGGTGAGAGCACAGGGTGGAAATAGGGGGAGAGGAACAGACGATCTCCTCGTGTTTTATCTGGGATCAAATATCTTGTTTCGATTATGATTTTCTTATCATAGTTCATTAAATTTTATCAACACATTTACGTAAATTTTATATAAATGTATGAATAAAATTTAATAAAATATGATTAGAACAGAGTAACTGAAATAGAAAATTTAATGTGATAATGAGATAATTTGGCAACATAATTTTGCAAATTAGTGCATTTATTAAAAAATTTTATTTTAAAAGGTCTAACAATTTTATTAAAAAGAGTTTTTTTTAAAGTTCGAGCTTGTACTCAATTGTGCCCAAATAAAATTATTTCTTTATTTTTATTATTTTATGTGAAAATTTAAACTTTCAATTGAACTAAACAATCAAAGTTTTAACTCGACCTTACAAAAAGAAAAAAATGAAATAAAAACTCAGTTCAATTCAAACAAAGTCTATTTAGTTCGGATTAAATATTTAAAACGGTGATAATCAATAAAACAAAATAGCATCTAAAAACAATTAATATGGGAATTAATTTAGCCGTATCAAACATTAAAGACAAAATAATGCAAATGAATGCACAAAACGTGATTGAGAGAGCAATGGTATTAAACTTTGGGGTTCACTTGAAATAAAAGCAATTTTAGTGGAGCAAATCGTGAATTTTCATAAACATGGAAGCTATTATATGCCATTTTTTGTCTTCTTTATTAAACAAGTATTTATAAATTAATTATTTTATTTGGGTGACAAGATTCTCCTCAACAAATTGCCTATGGTCTGGTCAATTGTTGCCTAAGGCTATATTTAGTCTGGTGTTTATTAATAGAATAAAATATAATATTATTCTATTATTTAAGATGATGATTTATAATGGAATGAAATAAAATAAAATGGAAGATAAGAGTTTCATATTATATCTCATTCTATTCTAAACAGTAAAAATAAAAAATCTTTGATTTTGGGAGATTTAGAATGGAACATAAAATGATAAATAACTTTTCACTATATTACATTATAAACCCTTCATCTAAACAACATTTCACTATATGACATTATGAACCCTTACATCCCTCCCAACACAACAATTTTTTAATATCATATCCATTTAAATTTCATTCCATTATAAATCATTATATTCTATTATGTTTCATTAAAAACCTTAAATCAAACCAAACACAGCCTAAAGTAGTTTTTTTGAATGATTAAAAAATTCAACTGATTCGATGGATTCAACAATAAAAATTTTAAATCTTACAATTTTTAGCTTAATTTTTAATTTTTCAGTTCAATTTATTTTAATAATTATTTTTGTTAAATTGATCAATTTGTTAATTAATTAATCAACTTTTTATAAATTCATAAACTTTATATAAACTTTTTTATAAATATTATTACTTTTATTCTAAGTTTTTTAATGTATTTTGTGTTTTATTACATTTTTATGTCTATTTGATTTTTTTAATATTTTCATATCACATTTACATACAGGTTTATCGAAAATAATCCTCTACTAAATAAGAATAAGACTGCGTATTATTAGATCTTTTTAGCCTTGCATTTGTGCGGGATTCAACTGAATGTTGATACTGATGATAAATAAATTTTTATAAACTAAAATAAATTAATTAATTTTTTAATAATTTTTAAATTCAAATTCAAATTTTTATAGATAAAAATAATTTTTAATTATATTTTAAATATTTTAAATTTATTTAATCAAATAAATAAAGTTATATTTTGTCCATTTTCATTATATTAAAAAAAATACTTACGAATATAATTTTTTTAATTTTTGGGGATAAAATCAAAGTAATTCGAAGAGGTACTTTGTCAAATCAACTGCGCGTTTTGGGGTGTGTAATTAATTATGAATTAATAGGTTAGGACCCACGAAACGATAATAAAAATAAAACATTCGATTTTTTCAAAACGATTCGGCTGCTTTTAGTGTCCTTTGGGAGAGAATCTAGGCTACTTTTGTCAGCAACTTGGTGATGGTATATCCATACGAGATCCTTTATTCTGAGTGTGCCAATCCGCTTTTATTTTTTATTTCGTGAGATTTATATAAATGTGTAAATAATATTTAATATAATAAAATAAAAATTGATTAATTTTATTTTGTTCTTACCTAATATTTATATAATTGATCAGTTGTTGCAGAAGTAATTTTAACATAAGTTTTTCTCACTATCCCTAAAAGATTGGCTACAGTACAATCTAAAAAATAAATAGGATATCTCGGAGAGTGAGGGATGGAAAGCAATTATGAAACTGGAGAAACAAGCAGCTCTTTCAAATTCGAGATCAAATTTCAGCAGTAAACGTTAAAGACATTCGAACCAGAGTTCAGGAGATTAACATAGATCGTGAGCAAAATTTGTTTAACCGAATATGCCTACAATAGAATAGGGAGAGAAAATGACAGCATCTTGTGCGTGATTGCCTGAAGATGAACGTGGACGGAGGTGTCAACCCAATCACAAGAACAGCTATAATTGGGGGTCTGTTGAAGGATCACAATAGAGTATAGATTAAGGGCTTTGCCATTAATACGGGGAAGGAATCTACACTTAAAACGAAGCTTCTGAAAATTTACCATGAATTGCGGTTTGCATGGTGGCATGGAACAAGAAACGTGGTATTGAAATCCGATTGTAAGAGCCATTAACACAGTGATATATGGAGAAAATGCTAATAAACACACACAGGTATTGTAAAACGTCAAGGAGATTCTTATCAAAAGTTGGAGAGCAAGTATGCAATACGTGCCAAGAGAAATAAACCAGTGTGCGGATTTTATTGCGAAACGTGCTCGCAATATAACGACGGGGTACCACATTATAATATCTCGGAGGGAAGAGATGTTGACGTTGGATAGTAAATTTCACACTAGAGGTAAATAGTTTCTATGTGTTTGCCTATGTTGACGTTGGAGACAGTAAGGTGTTTGGTTGTAATGGACAAAACAGAAAAGACTGTCTCCGTCTCGAGGACAAAAATGTGTTTGGTTGCAGTGGACAGAACATAAAAATA
>JAOTAY010073069.1:0-16898 GCA_025629805.1 Erythroxylum baracoense | reverse complement strand
AAGGCTTTCCAGCTCTTCTTGTCTTTGTGGCCGAACAGAGAGCCGTGTGGCTCTTCGTCGCGAATTATGTCTAAAAGAGTTCGATTCACTTGAGTTGAAGTTGGGGCCATTTGAGCTGTTGAAGATTGCTTCAGTATTGCGTCGAGGGTTAAGCCAACCAATGAGTCTCGCCGATTTTCAACTATGGACATGTGATCTAAGAGAGATGTTCTCCGCCGAACGGTATGGCCGCTACTAGAGCCACCAGCTTCCATTAAAAGTCAAAGGGACAAATTAAAGGCCCCTCCCGTCTTTAATGAGAAAAGGGCGGGGTCCCACACGCATGGTGATGATGAATGAAATGGGTCTATCGTTCCTCAATTCATTCCGTGGCTGAGTGTCATTCTTTACTTGGTCAATGACACTCAGCCAGAGCGTATAGGAGAGCAAGATCATAATATAAGGGGCTATTTAACGGAAAGAGTTAATATAAGGGGTTATTTAAAAAATTTTGAAGAATGAATGAAATGAATCTCATTTCTTTTTATCCAGAATTTACTTAATTTGCATCGCCCTTCTTGGCTGTTGACGAAAGAGTTTCTACACGTGGAAGGCTAGATCACATTAACTGATGCCTTTTGTAAGTTTCACATTATACTCTTATTGCTGATTGCTTGTCTTATATATATATATATATATATATCCAAACGGATGCGAATTCAACTATTCTTTTCTCAACGGGCGTGAAACCTAATTCATCATTCAAATTGTAAATCCTTGCCCGTTTTATCATACCGGGCGTACATCACCATCAATTATTGACGGGTTGCAAGACTCGTTAGTGCTATTCATACATTATTACTCAGTAACTTGATGAAAAGCCATAGAAAATTGACTTTTTCCCCAAATACCGAAACAGTTCTAAGTGGTTGGAGTTGGACAGTTGAACGTGCAGGAAGTTTGGTGCAACAGTTGGACTTGGTACAACTAAAAACATAACAAAACAAGAAAAGTAGGTTCTCCGGCGTGCACTTTCTCCTTTGATTGGACAACAAATTAGATTGCCATTGCTGGCATAGGTTGCCTTGCGCGCAATTGAGAAGGAATATAAGTTAGAGGAGCTTTATCTAAATAATCTCAGCCAACTTTGATGACCTAACATGCATGGCAATCATTACTTTAAGTACCCCAATGCTGCTTTCATCTCATCTATTGATGATTTTAGTGGCGTTATTAATGATCGCCTGCCCTACAGCTCATGCAGCCTTTTATTTTATTTTATTACATTAAGTATATCAGTTTAATTCGACTAATCATAAACTTCTAAGACCTCGCCTCAAGAGCTTTAGAAGATATAAATATGAAATTTCAAGATCTCTCAGGTTTTTACGTAGCCTGTATACTTTTACACACAAAGAGTCATCACATACTTGATTGGTCAACTACTAATTGATTACTGGCCCTACTCAACATCAGGTTTCTAGCAGCCCTCGAGTTCCCTAGTAGCATCAACTTCCACATTGCCGCTGGAAGCGAGGCGTCCGTAATTGATCCGATCAATGAACTTTATCCATAGGGCTAGAGAATCATCAATAGGACAAATTTTCTATTTCTCCTCCTTTAGCGTGATTCGAACTCAAGGCCTCCTATAAAGGAAAGACTTAAATGAAAATGTTAAGCCATTAAGCTACTTTTCGTTGTCTGATGCGACCTGTTTTTTGGCTTTATAGATATACACAATTTTTATATCTCTCAAGTCATTTTAAGTAAGGATTCATCTGGACTGTGATTTGAAATCGTCTAATAATCTAACATTGAGTTACGATATTGTCTGTTTCAATTATTTTATTATTTTATTTTTATTTTATTAAATATTATTTATATATTTATGTAAATATATAGATAAGATTTAATAAAATATGATAAGAATATTATAATCAATATAAAAGATCAAATTCCGTAGCATATAGTGTGATTCCATTAGTTCCCTTACTTTCCTTTCTCTTTGCCTTCAAAGACAATTGAATGTATATCAGTCAAAGGAGACGAACAAAAGTATAAAGGAAAAATTGGGTACTTTATTGTCGAGCCAAAGTCGATGCAACTCAAGATCTGTTTTCTGAGGCAGACTAGGGTATCTAAAGGACAAAATAGCATAAGATACTCCCAAATTTCGTATCCCTAAATTAAGTCTGCAAAACATTGAGATTATAAACGGCTCACAACCCCTTGCTTCAATGTTTGTGAAAACGACCCATCGCCTTTTTCTCTCATCTAGCAATATTGAATTGAAAGTGCTAATTTAGGGATATTATTGCATTTTGGTCACTATAAAAAGGTACTTCATAAATTGGCAAAGGGGCAATCAAAGCAATTCGTCGAATGGTTTGCTAGTAACATGAGTTTGCTGCACAAGTTAGTGAGAGGAAGGACGATACCTTCTTAATGGGCATGCTCCTTCCAATGCAATTCCGCTAACCCGTATTCACAATTTTAAATGAAGAGAAAAGGAATTCGGTTCACGTAAGTTCATAAATAAAGAATACTATTTGTCAAAATTTCAATATATATATATATATATACATAATTCGCCTATATTTATAAAGTATCATATTTCTTTATTGTAAATTAAAGGAAATTGCAATTTTAATTTAATTTCTAAAAGATGTTATGGTTTATAAAGCAATTCTTTTATTAAAATTTTAATCATTATGAAATGACGATATGACTATTGTATTTTATAAATATATTAAAGTGCACTTTGATTTCTAATAATATAAAATTAATTAATTTATTATTTATGCTAGTCTAAATATAGGTTTAAACGCCATGGAATTTTCAGAAAGCTATGAAATTATAAATCTTATGGCAATTAACAATAAAAGAATCAAAGCTTGCACTTAAACCTTCTCTACCAAAGAATGATTTAGTCAATAGCATCATTTTAGAAAACAGGGGGTATATGGATATATAGAAAGGAAAGCAGTTTGGTAGAGAAAGCTTGTGGATTTGTGCAGCAGTTCCAAGTTCTAACATACAGACAGGAGCACTGGACCTGGTGAGGGCAGAAACCCCAAAAGATGAAATCAAGATCTTCATATCAGGCTGGGCATGAGGCATCAAGTAAGTTTAATACCTAAAAAGTTCGGCCCAAAAGTAATTTCGGGCGCCAGAATCCTGATTTACATCAAGGTCCATGAAAACGTCATGCTCTCTTTAATTTCTCAAATTTTGTTTTTGGACTCAAAACTCATTCAATTCACCAGTTTTATTACACCAGGTCGAAATCTTTCAAAGAGGGTCCAAACCAATGTTATTGAATGCTGTATCGATGTCGGGATTTAGTTATGGTGCGATACTATACTAGTACTAGTTAATATTAACTACTGTATTGGATAATTTTTTAATAAAATAGTCCATGTTTAAAATTACAAAATAACCTCTCAATATATAGTATTGTATAATTTATAATTTTACGTCAACTATGTCTCCTAAAATTATAATAACAAAATTTTAAAATAGTAACAATCTATTTATTTTTATTAATATTACTTTTCACATATAAATAATAACTAAAATTAATATAAAAATCATTCAATTATCATACAAAAATAAAATTAAGGACAATACAAAATACAAAGTACTTGAAATAAAAACTTGAATTTCATTCAATCGAATATCTGCTCAAATCACATCGACCCCAATTCTCATTTGATACAAATTCCTCATCATTGAGATGAGTCTCATCATCACCATCATTCAAATTCATTTGCACCAAATGATATTTCAATACTTTTCTATCCAAGATTATCTTCCAAGTCACTTTGATCTATCAAACCTAATTCCTCAAAAACCTAATATGTCAAAAGATCGATATGGTTAAGATAAATTAGATCTACAGAACTACTTATTCTATTAAGAGTCCTAGTAAATAAATAATATAAATTATTAAGAAATTACAAGATATTGTATCTAATTTAATGATGACAATAACATACTTTTCTCGAAGCTTTACGTTGTATTGAATAAAAACAAAGTCGTTCAATCTTTTATGATCCCATCTATTCCTTTTCTTGGAATGGATGAATTTAAATGTGATCTAATTCCTTTCATACCTTGTTGCATTCACACATTGACTTAAAATTTAAATTGCAAACTTTTGTAATTCTAAAATACCACTTTTGAATTGTTCCCGCTAAGCAATTGTAAGACAAGAAAAAAAACATTATAAACAAGATAAAGTAATGATTAATTTTCAACAAGTAACAAAACTAGAAAAATATATACCTAGATCAAGTTTGTCACTTTGACAAATAGCAATAAGCATCCCAAAACCGCCAGAAGCATCCTTATAAATATCTATTTATGAGCTTAAGAGATCTTGCATCATCGCATGGGCAACAATAGTTGTAATAGTAATAACATTTCCCTATTAACTTCAACTTTCTTTGTAAAACTTGGTCTAAAATAGACATTAGGATTCAAAAATGCCTCAGTTGCAAACAATAAAAAGTAAAATTGTCTTTCTCATCTCTCATTGATAACTACAAGATAAGGTGTATATAAAGAAGACTTATTTTTCATATTGGCCTTGATTGCTTCCTTCTTCTTCTCTATGGCATCATGAAAATAACTCATTATTGTTTTCTCATAACTATTAACTAGAAGAAGTATTCTCACTAAAGGCTTACAAACTCAAATGACAAGTTGATATTGGGACCAAAATTCATTATCTTCAATTATAATTCTAGAAATCTCAAATCCATCATTAAACCTAGCATGCTCAGATACAACCTATTGGTTTATACCCTACAGCCAATTGCTTTGGTTGTAGTTTAGTGACAAATTATTTAAAGTATTTTTTATCTTGTACATGTTTAGAAGTATATGATAAAGTCCATAGAATAATTGTACATTGCAAATAAAATTATAACGAGATTATAATTATGAGATTCATATTATATTTATGCATTATTTCTAAATGTTCCTAGTCATTGTTTTATTAAGATTGAACATTACTAGAACATAAAAAGATTAGCATACGTTATATTTTTCCTTATGAAAGAAGTAGTCGATCTCATAAGCTAAAGTATAAAGATACTTAAACAAATGTATGGGTGTTAGAGAACAAGTTCACTAAACATACTCGATATAAGAAATCCATTTAGAACATTACTTGTATGTTTATAGATTTCTTATTGTGATGATTGTATAAATGATCCTTCGACTTGAGGTCATTAAAGTAATCTTATATGGGGATTGCTATGTTTTGATACTACTTATGGTCTATTTAATCATGGGTCGTTTAATCAGTAATCATTGGATCTAGTATGAACTATATGGAGGTAGTTATGTAATCGAGACATGATTCATCACCCTAAAATAATTAGGGAGACTGTTTAATTGTTCTCGATTAGTATTGATTAAGAAAATCCTTGGCCAAGGTGAAATGATGCTTTGTAAATAGTTTACAAATGTCATTAATTGAATCGATAGCTAATGGCAGAGAACTAATATAATTAAACTCAAAATAGAGTAGACATTAATTCTATGCTCTATATCTAATCGAAACATTGTATGATAAAAGGATTGAATTATACGAAAATATCATGCGCGGAAAGATTACTTAAAACCATTTTGATATTCTTAAATATTTGGGTGGTCATGATGCATTACTAGACGCCAATCTTGACCTATGATTATAAATTGTTTAATTGGAGAATTAAAGATAAATTAAAAGGAGTTTTAATCTATCTAATTCTAATTATGAATTAGAATTATAATTTATAATCATTACCAATATATTTGGGAACTTAATGAGTCTCACATATAGAATGAGTTGAAGAGAGCAAAGTTAACTTAATCAAATTAGACTTGATTGTAAAGTTTAAGAAACTTTATGATTAAATATGAGATATGTAATGAATAAGAATCAATATAAGATATTTGATTTTATTTAGACAAAATTGGTATTTAAAGTTTAATTGAAATTAGATTTTAATTTCAGTGAAATTACCAAAATTCCTAGAACTTATTATAAATAGGCTTAAGCTCTATGGAGCTAGTACTTCTTGCTTAACTCTCTTTGTAAGAGTTATAGAATTTTCTTAACTCATTCTGTGGATACCATTAGAGGCCAGACATTTGTACGGCTACGGTAGTTGAAACGGATTGATTTCAGGAACGGTTCGCGGGATACGACAAGATAAAGATCAAGCTTTGAAATAAGGTACGAATTAAGTTTCCTCTTTATTATGATTTATGTTAATCATTTTATAGAATTAAAGAGATCTTAGTTTTTGAGAAATCAAAGATTGCCAAAAAATTTTGTAATTATTCCGCTACGGTCAGAATCATATTCCAACCTGATTTCCCAACAATAGTATCAGAGCCAAAGTTTAATTCTAAGATTTGGTTAAAAGTTTTTGATTATTGTCGATCATATAATTTTGGAATTGAATTAGAATATGAACCGTTTATATTCTGAACTCAAAATTATTCTGATTGTTGACGTAAGTTTAAAAGAAATAGAACCGCATCTCATTGTTCTTGCTTTTAGAAATTGGTTTCTGGAAATTTTAATTGTGCGTCTTCTTTAGTTGTTATATGTTTCTGAACACTAGATAAGCACGCCTCTAATTGTTTTGTTTCTGGAATAAGTGAGGCATGGAAATGCCTAACGATTGAGTTTGTGAATTTGGAATTGAAGTTTTGTTCTGGAAATATATGTTCCCCTAAAGAAAAACAAAACACGCCTCTGTTATTATTTATTCCTGAAAACTCCCCTTTCTTTTCAATCTTCTGGAAACTCAACATCAACGTTTGTTTTTCTTTTGTGTTGTTATAGGTCTTTTGCATTTCTGCCCTTGCTTGTGTTGAAGGGTTGAATCCAGCGGCAAATCGCCGCTAGTTCAATCACAGAACTAGTGGCATTGCCACTGGTTTACATAATCAATTAATGGCGTTGCTGGTGAGGCGCGATAAATGTCACAGTGGAGGGTTGTGACGGCGCGAGCAAGGAATAGGATTAGGAGTTGCTACCTCTACATCGTGCCATGGAGAAGCAACCTATGCTTGGAGAAGACGTAGGCTGGCAGTGGCAAAACTGCGGAGAAGCTTGATGCATGACCCAGATCTAGAAAACAAGAAGGCAAAATCCAGATCAATGATTTGTTGCGATTTGTTTGATGCTTACGTTTGTTTAGTTGATTCCTAAAAATCGAATGCGCTTCTGCTCCCTTTTCCATTTGGGTCTTTAAGGGGTTTTTAAATAGCCCTAAAACCCATAAACCTAGAAACATTTTTGGATGGATTATATGTTGTGTTTTGGGTTTGGGAAACTCATAACCAGTGCATTTTGGTTGTTGCATGTGTTCTTGAAAACTAAATATTATGATTTTTTTTATGTCTGTGGGTTTGCGATTGGTGTTTTGTAAGGTGACAAGGCTGTCGTAGCCGATGACGAGGGCGTCCCTCATCACCACAAGCGACGCTCGCGACGTCATAGGCGACTCGCGTCGCCATTGGTTTAGTTGCCATTGGTGAGACTAGTGACATAGCCATTAACGCCCATCGAAGGCGAACACAGGCGGTGAAGAGGAGGGAGTGGTGAAGTGGACAGCGCAGGCGGTGACGACGTGAGGGAAACAATTTAAAAATATGGGATTGTCAGATTGATCAATGAGGAGCAACGTGGGACATTTCTAGAGAAGACAATAGATGCGTGTAAGTCACACGCTCACCGTCTTTTTGACGAGACATAACTAGTGTGTAGCAGTGCACGCGCCAGACAGTTCCTACCTTGTAATTTTTTTAATTTTAATTTTTGAAAAATTTTCAATTGGTTTACTTTTTAGGAATGCTTTGTAATTTAGTTTGATTTTTCAAGGGGTTGGATTATTAAATTAAATTAAATTATCCATTCAATTCCAAGATTAAAAGTAATTATTTTTAGTAATATGATTAAGATTAATAATTATATTGATTCCTAATTAATTTTAGAAAAGTAGTGTCTAAAATTAAAATTAATTATTTTCAAATAGATTGAAATTAATTAATTAGAAAATTAGTTTCTAAAATAAGAATTAATTAGTTTCAATTAGAATGAAATTAATTAATTAGGCTCCTTAAAATTAAGAAAATTGTTTTCTTAGGTAATTAAGAAAGATCTTAATTAAATTTATTTATTTAAATTTGATTGAGATAAATTAAATTTATAATTTAGTTTTTTAGAGAATTATTATTTAATTTATTTAGAAATTGTTTCTTTATTTATGAATAATAAGTTTCTTCATTTTTAGAAAAAGTATTTTTCTTGATTAAATTTTAAAGCGTGTTTTCATTTATTAATTAAGAAAAATGTGCTCTTTTTAATATTTTTGAAAATAGTTTTCTAATTTATTAAAGAAAGATTTTCTAATTAATTAAAAAGTCAATCTCTAAATAAATAATATATCATGACTTTCTTAATTAAATTTAAAAGTGTTTTCTTTAATTTTGAAAGTAATTTCTTTTAATTTTAGAAAATAGTTTTCTAATTAAGGAAAATTAATTTCTAATGAGATTAGAAATAGTTTGCTAATTAGATTAGAAATATTTTTATTCGGATTAGACAGGGTTACTTATATAACTTTGGAAAAGGTGTTTTTCTAAATTATAATAAGTAAGAAGAATAATTTGTTGAAAATTATTTTCAATTAAATTTGATTAAAGTAGTCAAGATAAATTGGAAATAGTTTCCAATTGGATATGAAAATTGTTTTCAAATAAAATTAAAATTTTATTTAGAATAGAAATTTAATTTATTTAGGAATCAATGATTTTAATCTAACTTACTTTTTTCCAAAGAGTTAGAAATGTTAATTTAGATTATGAAGATCAACAACTAGAATCAAACGAAGTTTGATATTTTATGCATATAATTTGATTATAAATGTATAAGTTGCATGCTTTATCTATATGGTTGATATATATATTAGATGCATATTAACTTGTATGCTTGATATATGTGATATTTTACATGCGATTTTGTGATTGATGAGATATATGAAATTAAAATCTCTCGTTAAAATATTAAGTACATATTGAGAACTTGATTTTTGCCTTCCATTGTTATAAGAATAAACTAGAGTTCTGTTTATAGTTGGCTTGTTGAGCAAACTCAAGGCCACTTTAACCTGAACATGTTTAATCTTATGATAATGGGTTCTATTTAATTAAATTTGTGTGATTTGGATGAGCAAACGTATGATCATATGAATTTAGAGGCAAGGTTAGGAACAATATATAAGATATATTATGGAAAGAGTTGTCACCTAAGTTAGTGAACCATATTTCTTGGACATTGGTTATATTTGAGAAGAGTTCTCAAAGTTAGATAGAAATGTGTGCCCATTATGCAATTTTGCTATAATCCTTATTGAGGATATGGAGACAAAGTTGTAGAGATATGTCAAAATCATATAGATGACAAAATATATGACATTTTGAGTTGACTAATGTCTCGTAAACTTTGATGACAACATGTAAGATATATGTTAACACCATGATAGCAAAATGTAAAGAGTTACAGGGAGTAGAGCTAAAAGGTATAATACCTTGTCAGAAATGTTCCACTTAAGTTAGCCTACTAAAAGCATAACTATAGACTACAATTAAAGGCTTTGCTATAGTATGATAATAGTTTTCATAAGAAGAAATTGATTGCATGACTTTTCTTGCCTATATGTGATATGATAGAGATCATATGTATTTCTAATTCATACTTATGAGTATTTGATACTGAATTTAGATTCAACATTATTGTAATGTTCAAAGTATGATAAGAAATAGATTGTTAAGTAAAAGTAGTTTATCGAAGTTTATGCAAATAGTTTGTATATGATGGATCAAAGGAGACTTACGCTTAACATAAATGACAAGAATAAAAACTTGGATAACCGAGACTATCCTTTTAAGTCATATTAGTTAAATCAACATAATGAGAATCATAAAGTTACATACAAGGATATGTGTATCCTTTTGATTATGAATCATTTGAAACTTGTGAAAACTTGTTAAGTTGAAGAATAACTAGATCAACCTTTATTGAAAGGATGATAATGGTATTGAATTGTTAAATTTATACATGTGATGTATTCGATGGAATAACAATTCATAAAAGGATAATACTTATATTTCATTATATTACTAATGACTTTATGTGATATAATCATATGTATTAAATGAAATAATGATTTAAAATTTTGAACAATTTAAATTGTTTCAATCTAAGTAGAAATTAAGCATTGAGAATGCTAAAGCACTTCGAAGAGATCCTTATGGTAAGTTTTAAATTTTCGATTATCTACAGAGAATGAGATTCTCTAATAAATAACTTCATAACTAAATTCATAAGTGTATGAATTTATGTGAGAAGGAAAATATAATATGAGATATTATATTATACAATATTATTTCTTCTATAGCTATGGCTAGTACTATAACTTACCTTCTATAGTTCCAATTGAATCAATTAACAAGATTTCATATTAGATATGAAACGCTAAGTCTTTGAAAGATTCAAAGTTAATGATTTAAAGATGTAATGCTTAGTTGAAGCATATATTATCCATTAAGTTTAGAACTAAATTGAATAATAAAAGGTTATGAGATATCCAAAAGGTTGGATATAATCTTACATACCTATTGAACAAATTATTTGTTTCAATGTATATTTATTGGAGAATGGTTCTCAAGAAAAGCAGTGAGAGTAAGATGAAATTTAAAAAGGTTCAGATCTCATGACAATACATTCAATTGGAATTAATGCCGTTATTGATACATTTGATGTATACTTGAAAGGCTACAAGATGTTAAAAGAATCACTTTCATGATGAATTTAAAGAGTTTGTTTTGAAGATGATTGTGAATTTATCATGTTTATAAGAAGGTCAGTGAGAGTATAGTTGTCCTCTTTAGTGGGAGTATGTGGAGAAATATTGCTCATAGAAAACAACAATTCTAACTTTTAATTGGTAAAAATATAATTGTCTAGGAACAACTTTTATTGGATAAGAAAAGGTAACAACTTAATTCTAGGAATTAGATCTATAGAGATAGATTGGATGTTGTTCACCTATTCTAAGTCCAAGTACATAAATAATGTACTAAAGATGTTTAGTATTTGAGATAGCAATTCCTTGTCAAGTATTAAAGATATCCATTATTTTATATATGAGTTGATATATAAGGATATAACTTTAGAAGTAAATCCTAATTAAGGTTTGTTTATTTAGAACAATTTCATTCAAGATTGGAAAGGTTCCAACGTATCAGAAGTTACTAATTAAGCCATAATACATTTTTCATTTAGTGGAAATGGATAGTTGAATCAATAAGTTCTTTAGTGAACTTAATGTATTTCCTTACATTGTTCAAGACAGTAATGAGCTGTGGAACATTAGAGTCATTGGGCATGCAAAGGAGCTAAAGTCTCATCAAAGATCTAAGTTTTATATTTAGGCAATTTTTCTTAATTATGATGATAAGTAAGATGAAAGTTGTAAGATTTAAGCAAGTGCTCACTATATAGAATCTTGTAGAATTCTCTCATTAAGCCACTATCTCAATAGTAGAATAATCATCGTATAGTAATATGATATGAGATACTTAAAGGATTGACTTAGTGCAAGTGGGAGATTGTTGGTTTATGCCTTATAGCCAATCGCTTTGGTTGTAGTTTAGTGACAATTATTTAAAGGCATTATTTATCTTATACATGTTTATATGTATATGATAAAGTCCATGGGATAATTATACATTACAAATAAAATTATAATGAGATTATAATTATAAGATTCATACTGCATTTATGTATTATTCCTAAATTGTTCCTAGTCATTGTTCTGTTAAAATTGGACATTAATAAAATACAAAAAGACTAGCACACGTTATGTTTTTGCTTATGAAGGAAGTAGTCGATCTTATAAGCCAAAGTACAGAGATACTTAAATAAATGTGTGGGTACTTGTTAGAGAACAAGTTCATTGAATAAACCTGACATGAGAAAGCTATTTAGAACATTACTTGTATGTCTATGGAATTCTTATTGTAGTGATTTTATAAATGATCCTTTGACTTGAGCTCACAAAAGTTCTCTTGTATAAGGATTGATATGATTTGATACTACTTATGATCTATTTAATCATGGGTCGTTTAATCGGTATTCATTGGATGTAACATGAATTATATGAAGGTAGTTGAGTGATCAAGATAGGATTCATCACCCTAAAGTAATTAGGGAGAATGTTCTGTTGTTCTCGATTAGTATTGATTTAAGAAATCCTTGACTAAGGTAGAATGACACTTTGTAAATAGTTTACAAATGTCATTAATTAAATTGATAGCTAATGGCGGAGAACTAATATAATTGGACTCAAAATAAAGTAAACATGTATTCCGTACTCTAGGTCTAATCAGAACATTGTATGATGAAATGATTGAATTATGTGAAAAAAATCATGCACAGAAAGGTTAGTAAAACCACTTTGACATTCCTAAATATTTGGGTGGTCATGACACGTTGCTAGACGTCAATCTTGATCTATGATTGTAAATTGTTTAATTGGAGAATTAATGTTGGACCCCGAATTTTTCTTAGAATTTATTTTAATAAATTAGCAAGCATGAACCGAAAATTTGAATTCTTAGAAAGACAAAAGTTTGTCTTAAACTAATAAGAAAAGAAGAGAAGAGAGTCGTGCATAGTAAGAAAGAAAATAGAGAAAGTCATAGAAGGACCTAGAAGAAGAGAAGGAGAAACTGAAGTATAGAAAGAAGAAGGAAAGAAAGAAAATGGGTTCAGCTGAAAATTTTTAGGTATTCCCTATCTTTTTTTCTTGATTTAATAGAAGAAGAAACTAGTGAAAGTAAGTTTTATGTGGAAAATGAAGAGAGAAAGAAGAGGAACAAGAGATTTATGTTTTTAGATTTTCATGAACTTTTAACTAGATCTTAGTTCTTCTAGTTTAGATAAACTAAGAGTAGATTAAGTCTAAGCTCATTTTTAGATAATAGAGTTTTATGGAAGTTATATTCGTATATAAAGTTTGAATGAAAATATATTTGTTTAAAGGGAACCAAGAACTTCGAAATCAAGAGCAAGAGGAAGAACAAACTTGAGCTTGGATTTAGAAGTAAATAGGTGGGTAGTTTGTTTATAGTTATTGTGATGATGAGCTAAAATATTTGTTGGTATGTATGCTAAATTGCTTGTCTTTAATCATTGTGAATGTGGGAAAAATGTTCCATGAATTTGATATTATGTTTACTTTGAAAGATACTGCATTTTGTATTGACGAAAAGCAAAAAAACTCTAAGAAGCATGAAAATATGAATATGATATGAAATATGTAAGCATTGGAAATTTGCTTGTATGGGTAAGAGAGATACCATTCTGTTCGTAACATACACATTGCCCGACTGCCCGCTTGTGACACATGAGCTTCGAAAAATAGACTCATTTTGTTCATGGCGTAAACCTTGGTTTCGTCATTATGTTTTATAGGATTCTCTCGAGCCATTATGTTTAGGCATTGCATATTGAATTGTTGAATATAGAGCATAATTGAGTGTTATGGTTGATTATTAAATGAACATATGATCTTATTTGTGTGATACTATATTCATTACATTTTAGTCTAAGCAGATTATACTATATATATATGCTTGAGTGTGTGTATGGCTCGTTATCGCTGGCTATACACGTATTAGTTATTGAGGTTCACAGCTCAACTCGTTATCTTTCCACTCCTTAGGTGCAGATATATCATATCAACGTTGAACTTTGCAAAAACTTCAGCTGACTCCAAGAATTTCTATTTTTGTAACTAAGTTCGTTCAATCATCTTGGTAGCTTTATAAGCATGTCAAGCACGAGCATTTATGATTGTATTTTTGTATTATGCTACTGATGTGGCTTTTGATATGTAATTGAAGTAATGTACACACTCTGTTTGTTTGAGAAATGAGTGTAAGTAAGAGTTGAAGAATTGCTTTTTTGTTCATGTTCAAATCCTCTTCTCTGTTAAGTTGTCAACTTCGGTTAGGAATACAAGTGTGAGAAGTTTGATGATTTTTACATATATTTTCTTAAGCAAATGGTTAAAGTGGGAGTCTTACATGTATGGATTGTGTTTGTTGGATTTGGGTCTTTTGTTTTGTAAGAATGTATATTGACAGATGAGAGAAAATAAGAGAATAAGGGGATAAAAGTGCGTTTTGAAACGTCAATGAATAAAATGTATTGATCTAGGCAGAATTTGACAAAATTTCTTCATGAAAGTTGTAGCTCTTTCTCTTAGCTTTCTAACTACATAAAGTGTATAACTTTTGGACTTTGGAATTGAAAGTTAGATATTTTGAAGTAGGATCGTGACAAACCCCCACTATTCATAAAAGGTCGCGATCGTACATAAGCACCATCGCGACTCCCCCCTCTCACGCTCGTGACATTTTCAAAGTCATGCCCGTGATTTTTTCACTTCTTCTCTTTTTTTATTTATTATTGGTTTGTTTATTTGTTCGACCCTCAATCCGATTTATTTTCATATCTATTTTATTTGTTTGTGCATTTGTTTTTACTCCTACCATGAGTTCTTTTTATCTTTATCGTAGTTTTATTTATTTTATTTTAAAAGTCCCCCAATTTTGGCGTCTTGTCACTACGAAATAAGAACCAAGACTTATGGCCAACAAAGTGTTTCAACAATCCTTTCTGACATAAACCTATCAATACTCTTTTTAGAGATATGAACCAAAAGCTTATGCCATAATGATAAATAATTCTAATTTGACAATCAATATTTATCACCTTTGGGTTTAATATTATAAGACTCACTATATGAATTTACTATATCAAGTAAATAAAGGTTGTCATGATTAGATAAATTAATAGTTCTAATAAGCGTAGAATTAAAATAAATATAACCTTTTTGATTTCCAAATGAACAAAAAAATCCTTCTTTGTCCAATACAAAAATTGAAACCAAATTATGCCTAAAAGATAGTATGATAAATGCGTTAATTGGTGAGGGTGAATGTCTGTGATCTCAAGTGAGCTTCTAGTAAAGGAGTTGCTGGTGAGCAAGCATCACTTGTGAGCCCGGCGAGAGGCGAGAGACATACGTGGTTTTATTGAGGATTTTATTTGGATTTTATCTTAAATATAATTTAGGATTAGAATGAGCCTAATGGGTCATACATGAAGAACAAGTTGACGAGAGAAAAGATATTTTAATCGAGTTGGACTTGAATGTAAAATTTGAGAAATTTTATGATTAAATGTGAGATATCTAATAAATAAGGATCAAAATGAGATACTGGATCTTATTTGGACATAATTGATATTTAATTAGATTTAATTGTAATTTTAAATAAAGTTTAATTGAAATTAGGAATTTAATTTTAATTAAATTACTAAAATGTCCAAAACCTATTATAAATATGCTTAAGTTACAAGGACACTATCACTTTTTACCTAACATTCTGTATAATAGTTGTAAAGTTCTCTTAACTTATTATGTGGATACCATTAAAGATTCAAGGGATACAACAAGAATATGATCAAGCTTGGCTTTAAGAAATTAAGTATGAAAAG
This sequence comes from Erythroxylum baracoense, assembly GCA_025629805.1. Classification (NCBI taxonomy): domain Eukaryota; kingdom Viridiplantae; phylum Streptophyta; class Magnoliopsida; order Malpighiales; family Erythroxylaceae; genus Erythroxylum; species Erythroxylum baracoense. The sequence goes on along the minus strand of JAOTAY010073069.1, from coordinate 1,282 downwards.
GTTTTGTAATTATTCTGCTGTGCTCAGGATCAGATCCTACATCGATTTTCCAACAATTCACTACCACACTAATGCCTCCATTTTTTGCATTAACATCCAAAGACATAATGTTCTAAATACATGAGAAAAATGAGATCAATTAGACAATTTTGTTCGACCTTGTCTAGATCTTACACTCATTGATGCTGCTGTTGGCTAGTCAATTTAATAATGTTTTTTCCTTTTTCCTAGAGAAGGGGAAAATAAAAAAAAGTCAGTATTACACTTGGTAAGGAAAAAATATTTTTATCTGTGAGTGGTCATGCGTTAAAAACTTCATTTTTATTTCGAAACCATTTTTGTTATAAAAAGTAGTAAATTCACTACTTATTTTTACACACAATTATGCTACTAATTATTTTCACACACAATCATGCTCCTGATGTATCGATGACATTCCATTACAAGCATCACCCATATCAAAACATAAGGTTGATTGTGACGTTTCACATTAAGGTTTAAGCAAGACATCTATTCTTCAATTAAACATTATGACAGTCATTAAAGCATAAGTGTATCAATCACCATAATCATTAACCACTTAACAAGATATCATTTTCTTAAACAAGTAAAACCATATCAAGAATGAAGCACTGATGTAGCTCAATTTCATTACACATGCTGTTTTTATTCATTTCTATTAACTCTTTAACCTAGGGATCCTTATTTCATTACCTAAGTCACCTCACTTAGGCTTTTTGCCTTAGCCGTCTCACTTAGGTTTTTGTTTAAGGAAAATTTCCTAAGTTACCTTGATTAGGTCTTTGTTTAAGAAAATTTGTCTAAGTTTCGTCACTTAGGTCTTTGCCTAAGCTACTTTACCTGGGTCTTTGTTCACCTCACTTAGGTCTTTTTCCTATGCCACCTTACTTAAGTCTTTGTTTAAGAAAAATTACCTAAGTCACCTTACTTAGGTCTTTTGACTAAGCTGCCTCGCTTAGATCTTTTTTCAAGAAAATTTGCCTAAGTTACCTCACTTAGGTTTTTGTTTAAGGAAATTTACCTAAGTCACCTCATTGAGGTCTTTCATTTATTTTATTTAATTGATTCATTTATTATCAATTTTTCATGGAGGGAACTTCACTTCACTACGCATATTCAAATAAAAAGCCAAATTCGCTTCTAGCACACGCACACGCACACGCACACGCACACGCACACGCACAACACCAACACACACACACACACACACACACACACACACACACACACACACACACACACACACACACACACACACACA
>JAOTAY010072967.1:0-16911 GCA_025629805.1 Erythroxylum baracoense | reverse complement strand
TGTATAGATTGGCATGATGATTTGGATATATTGCTTCCGCTGCAAATAAGATTTCTAAAAAGTTTTGAAATCTACCGATTCTCCAAATATGACATGCTTTCTTTTCCCGATCCAACAGTAGACTCTGTTGAAATTGGAGATTGTTAGCAGTAAATGTTTTAATAAACTCATCAAGAGATGTACTTGAACTGGACGAGGAAGCTCCTTATGTTCCTTACAGCCTTAGCTGGAATTCTTTTACTCCATGTGATTGATTTTTGGAAGTAATTTTATTGTCTGTTCCCTCTATAACTCAAGTTGGGGTGATCCCTCCAACCTGGGTTGCATATTTGCAAGTATGGGTTGTATTGGCTCTTGACGTTCCCTCTTACAACATTCACATACTCCATATTTCCTTCCTTTAATGTCTGGAACTCATCAGTGGATGGATTGTGTTTGAACGTATCTCACACACTTTCACTTATGCTTGTCCAACTGCAATCTGCCTCACAAAGGATGTTAGTTCATCTAACGATGTTCAATGGATGAATCACTTACGTCATTTACTCATCAAACATCATTGCGAGTGCTAAACTGTTGTATGTTCATGGCCATCCGCTCAAATAAGATGTTGGCTTCAATAGAAGTCTATCGCAAAGTACCCCACCACTCTCTACATTAACCAAACTCCTCTCCATCAGTAGTAGTCCTTCATAAAAATATTAGATGAGAAGTTGCTCCGGTATGTTGTGGTGCAGACAACTGGCACACAACTTCTTAAACCACCCTAGTACTCGTAAAGAAATTTTCCGTTATGTTGCTTGATACCACATATCTCTTTCTGAATACTTGTTGTCTTTAAGGAAAAAAAATATTTCTCTAATAATAGCCTCTTCATCTCTAGCCATGTGTTTACGTTTCCAGTTGGTAAGTCAAATAGCCAATCTTTCGCTGCATCCTTGAGTGAGAACAAGAAGGCTATCAACATAATCAGCTCGTCAGTCTCCCCGTGAGGCTTCTTGGTTAAACAAACCAGGTCGAGCTCTTTAAGATGCTTGTGTGCATCCTCACCTACAAGACTATGAAAGTTAGACAATAAATGAATTAATCCATATTTTAACTTAAATGTAACATGTTCGATAATTAAAAAATGTTATGCATAATGGTCTTTGAGTTAAATCGAGTGCAGCAAACTCCCTTAATTTCATCAGATTTGCCATCGTTTCTTCAGATTTTGCTTCTGATTCTTCTACCAATGTTGACCTTGCTTCCTTATGCAATCTCTGTAATGTTCTCTTGATCTCTGGATCAAGTTGCTTAATTTCTCTACGAGGAGATCTCGTAACTACCATAAACCAAAACTCACAAACTTTTAAAATTAACAAATAACAAAAAGAAACAAATATTGTTTATTCACAAAACACCAATTAAAAGAAAAAAATTAAACTTCCATAGTCCCCAACAATGGTGCAAAAATTTGATAGTGCGTGTCGAGTATGCTACAAAATTTACCTGAGTCTGCACAATAAATTTTATATTTAGGGTGAGTTGTGATCGAATCCATAGGGAATGTTCGGTTAATTTCCATATAAAATTAATTGATGGTAGGAAAATATAAAAAGGGGGGGTTTTGGATTTTAATCAATTTAGAAAATAAAATCAAATGAAACTATCGAAAGTAAATTAAAGAAAGTAGTCAGAAGTGATTAAAGTGTCGAATATGGTTAAGGTCCAATTTTAGGTTCAATCTCAGCCTAATCATGATCAAACATATTTCATGATCCTAACGTCTTTACAACTCTCTTTGGACTATTGATTTGAGACTAATAGAATACTTTACTAATCTCGGTTTTCCCTTAGGTTTTGTTTAATCAAGATACGATCATTAATTATACCTTGATATTGAATCACCTAGGATACAATCTTTAGATTTAATTTGGCAGCTGCATTACGAAATGGAAAACTATTAATACAGGTAATAACCTCATATGCTCAGGTTTTCTAACCTAAATTATGTTGTTCTTAACGATATAGGATCATTAGATGCTACTAACAAACAATAAAAGTAACGATTACAAATTATAATCATTGTTATATATAGTATTAGGTTTGAAATAGAACAATCAAAATTAGGTATTAAGATCATCCATCCCAAAACCAATTAAATCAACATAAAAAACATAACAATTTGAATAGAAATTGCATGTTAATATGACAAAATGACTTAACCATGACTCGATGTTGACATCCCCATAAAACTGGCTTACAAGCTTAGCCCTCTATCTCCATCCTCAAGCTCTCACGATCGACTTTAACCTCTATTGCCATTGTCGAAGCTAAAAAACAATGAAAGAATGAAGAAAGAAGAGAAATAATGCTTATAACTCTCTCTTCTCCCGAATCAGCCCCTTTTTTTATACCATCACACTCTTTCCTTATGTAGTAAAAAACTAGGTTTAAAAATCAGGATATCTGGCCATAAAAAGGGACAATTGGTCTTCTCACGCCTGTGGGTAAGATGTAAAGGATTGGACGTGATAGTCACGAGTGTGATTTGTTAAGTCACACCCGTGAGGTCTTCTCACCCCTGTGAGTAACCTCTCCTAGGTGTGAGAAGGCCTCATGGGTGTGACTTAACAAGTCAAACTCGTGACTTGCTTATCACGTCCAGCCCTTAAATCCATTTTCATTTCTTTATTCCGACTACAACCATCCACCTTTGTCTTCTTATACATTAAATGTTGGCAGATTAAAAAGACATCTGATTGGAAGCATGAGAAATGAGAAGTAGCTGGAAGATGGCTTCACTATAAGAAGCATTTGATCACCTTACATGGGAGCTGTTGCGTGCATGCATGGAAGTTAGTGTGAGAAGCAACTAGCTGGATATAAGCATGAGACTCCACTTGAAATTCTTTGTCCCTTCTTTCAATCCTCTTCTTATTCTTGCTCTATGAATCAATAGATTATGGACATTGAGAAGATGGCTTCAATCAACATACTTTCGTGTCACTTTAGCTCCTTTACTTCCAAAATGTACATATAATCAAATATGAGTTAAAGTGAGTATTCTAATAATTTCTAAGGCATTAATCACTAGTGTAGCATATCAAATGAATTAAAATTTAAACACATATCAGAAGATTTAAACAAGTAAGAAAGAGCCATGCCTCTTCTATCCACAACCTATAAGTTCAAATAATCCAATTGGCATATGCATTGTTTGCATGAACTGCAAGGAGTCTTCCAAGCAACATTGAAACAAATTTGAAGGAAAGGATAATGGCAACCATCTAGGCCACTGAAGAGAAGCTTGTCCAAGTTGAAGAAGAAAAGAAAAGGAATAACAAACATTTCCTACAGAGTAAATATAACCTAAAGAGAATTAAAGAGTATCAACCTATAATTCCATACCCCATCCTAATGTAGACAAAATCAAAAGAAGCAGAGTTGAATGAGATTCTTGATATAACAGAGCAACTAAAAATGCAACCTGCCTTTGTGGAATCCATAAAAGAGAAGTTAGTAAAAAAAGAGGAACTGAAGAAGTTGGAAAATGAAGTATTGACTAAAGAGAACTCCAGCAAAGTGGCAGCACTACCATAGAAGTAAGATGATCCAGGGAATTTTTATATTCCTTGTATTATTGTTAGTGTCAAAGTGGATAAGGTTTTGTGGACTTAGGAGCTGGCATGAGTATGATGCCTTACACCTTATGTAAAAAGATGGAGTTAGGTGAAATAACACCAACCGGGATGTGTGTGCAAATGGTTGGTAGATCTATCCACCATCCTAGGAGCGTAGTCAGGGATGTTCTTGTTAAGGTTGAGAAATTCACCTTTCCCATAAACTTCACCATCTTATATATAGAGGGAGATTCAGAGATACCCATTATCCTTGGACAACCATTTTTAGCAACCACGTGATCTCTTATAAACGTTAGTGGACATGAGTTAACTTTAAGAGTAGGGGACAAGAGGGTTTCATTTAAAGTGTCTGATGGTAAAGGAAATCCTCTCAAATTTGTGGACACTATAATGGGAAACGAATCTTGTAAAAAAGTTGAGTAGAGTTACACTTATAAGGACCAACCAAAAAAGCCACAAATTTGAAAGAATAATTGAAAAAAGAAGATGCAGAAGGAAGATGGTAGAAAGCATAGTTAGGTAGCTCACTTACAGGTTATGAAACCTATAGTAGTGCTATAATTACATGATTTGTTTAAGCCATCATGAGCAAAAGAAGTACGTCGAGCTAGCGACGGTAAATGAAGCATTACATGGGATGCAACACATGATTTTAAATTTTCGTTGTTTTATTTATTATTTTAGATTAGGTCAACATCTTGGAAAAATCGAGCATAGGTATGACTTAGGTTTTCTTTATCTCTCTCTTTTTCATAATGGATTGGAAGGGTATGGAAGGCAACATAATGAGGTGTTAATGAAAATATAGGATAGGGAAGGAATTCAGGAGTGACATGAAGAAAAGAATTAAAAACAGGAACCAGTTTTGAATTCTTCGTGACGATCTTGACCATATGATCTTGACACCCTTGGTCAAGATCGTGACCATGTTTTGAATCTTCTGTCATGATCGTGACATCTTAGGTCATGATCGTGAACCTTAGAAATTACTCTTTATCACGATTGTGACCACCCAATCATGATCGTGACCTGTAGTGGGGAAGAACTAAAACGAGCAATTTTTGTGTCTCTTTTCCTAATTTTAACCCTTCTTTCTTCCTCCTAGCTTATATATTCATCCTTACCGCCTTTTTTCTTACCCACAACACTCTCTCCACTCTCTCTTTAGAATAAATATTCTCAAATGCTCTCACATCTCTCTATAACCCTCCTTAAAGTTCTTAATCTCATTTCATTCTTCACACATCTCTCATTCTAAATGGGTCTACGAATTATGCGAAAGGCCAAATGCATTTAATCAAATGGAAAAGTTCAAGTGTCGAGGTGCAGACAAAGGAACCGAATGGTGGATTACAAAGCAACCTTTCTAATTTACTTGAAATAGGAAGGTTACCATTTCGAAACCCTTAGTCTTAAAAAGTTGTTGTGCCTAGATATTTAGACTTTGAGATACTGGAAAGAATTGGATTTAGAGAAAAAGTTGAAAACTTAGGAAGAAGAATTCAATGGGAGAAATTTACGCATTATGAAGAACTCACCCATGAATTTTTTACATCCCTTCAATTTGAGCAAAGTAACACTAAGGAATTATGGTTTTAATTTTTGGGTCGACTGTCTGAGTTAAATTATGAAACTTTGTGTGAAATTGGTGGATTTCTAGAATCAAACATTGTGGAGCATCACAATGACTTCCATGCCACACGATATTGGGCCCAACTGACGTGGTTAGATAACTTTGACACTAAAAATGCACATAATAACATAATTTATAGTCGTAAACACTTTCTACTACACAAATTCACGTGTTAAACCATGCTTGACAAATGTTAAAGTAACAAATGTTCGGTGTAGGAGCTATTCATTTTATGGTGCATGGATAATAGCATCTAAGCTTGTACATCCACCCATAATTTTAACACTATTATTACTACTCTAAGAAAGAGAAACAATAATCATAGCATAGGATAATTGGTTACTACTTTTGTGGATTGTTATGGTGTTAACTAGGATGGACTAACTGTGCATTTTCCTGAGTTCCTTAACACTTGTCATTTGATGAGAGCTAAGATCTTGAAGTCCCACAATATGGAACTTTGAGATATCAGTATGAAATCTCATGTCAAGAATAAGGGAGCATAGGCTACTTCCAGCTCGGCACCACCATAAAAATAAATAATTCAACCAGTGAAGAATTTAGAGAAAAAGAAACAGCCAGATGGGAGAAGATGGCTAACGCAATTTCAAACACTATCAAAGCAAATTTAGATAATGCCAAGGTGTTAAAGGAGATAGTAAAGAAGAAATGGCGACAACACCGAGACATCTGAGAAATTTACAAATACTTTGCTACTTAAGGTGTGGAGATCTCACCTTTGACACTATCACCATCACCACCTTAGTCGCCATGACAAGTTTTATGCTCTAACCTTTCTCTTTCCCTTTTGTTCTTATGTCTTTCTTTTCATTTTGTTTAATTGCCACCTTACGTGTTAATTTTTTTTCTCACATTGAGGACAATATGTTGTCCAAGAGTGGGGACGTGTATATTGCTATCTTTATATTGAGTGTGAATTTTACATATTGTATGTTAGTTTTTGCTTAGGTTTTCATGGTGTGAATCCGGTGAATGTGCCAATGGCTAGGACTTAATAGAATCAATTTAGCTTTGAACATAGTCTTTTAGGTTGTAAAGATTTATTCGTTTGTGAAATTCATGTTGTAAGTATCTTTAGTTAAATCTGCATGTTAATTAGGACATGACGTTAGTTCATTCACCTTAGGAAATTTGCTACATACATTTATACTTTTAGATCAATTGAATAAGTAGCATCGTTAGCATCTTTTCATAAGGAGGACTAGCTAACGAAATGAGGTAGGCAACAGAAAAAGTGAAAAAGAGTGTATCATTAACAAATAACTATTCCACTGGTGTTTGGGTTATGAATAGAGCTAGTAGTCTATTAAGAATGTGATCTAGCTGAGTAACTGGGGGAAATTCATCAAAAATGTTTACCTTCGTGTCAAAAGGCTAGACTGACATTCCAACCAAGCCAATTAATAAAACATGACCTAGTTGAGTAATTAGGGAAGATTCATGACAAGGTGTTTGCCTTCACATCAAAATACTAGGTTAATGCCAAAGAAAATAAAAAAATAGTGTTTTTATAAATAACTCCTACCGATCTTTGTGAAAAGCATGATTTTTCATTAAAAGCTATTTAGGGATAGTCACAATTTCAATTAACTAACTAATTATCAACGTGTGTGTGCAAGTGCTGAGGGTGAGTGAATATGACATTAAGGTCTTAATTAGTATGCACAGATAGTCCGAATTGCTTAGCCATAGATTTCATAAGTTAGAATAACTTGAAGGATTGTGTTTGAAGTTAAATTATTTTCATGAAGTTTGATGCCATTATATCATTACTGCATATGCATGTTTATATGTGTTATTGTTTGGTGTTTGGTGTTTGGTGTATGGTGTACGGTGTATGGTGTTTGTATTTGTTTTTTTCACTTAAGGACAAGAAAAAGTTTAAGTGTGGGGATGTTGATAGCTGTAATTTATATCATGTTTTAGTAGGTGTTTTAATGTATTTTTAGGTGTTGATTAGATGAATTATGCATGTTTAGGATTATAATTGTGTAATGTGATGTTGTGTTTATGTTTTTGAGTATTATGTGGTTTAGAGCATGTTATTGGACTTTAATTTTGTGCACTTGAGCTATTTTGATGTGTTTGTTAGTAATTGAAATCAGATGAAAAAGATCGAGTGAACTTGGAGACAGAGCTAGGCCACAAACGTGACATTCTTGTCACAGTCATGATAGAAGTGATCTAGCTAAGGGTCACAATCATGACTAGGTGTGTCACGATCACGATAGAAGCTCATTTTCAAGGGTCATGATCTTGACAAACCCAAGACAGACGTAGGGATTTGGTTCAATTTTTATTTTAAAACTTTTTGGCCTAGGTAAAACCTAGTTTTGAACCTAAAAGGGAAATGAACTATAAAAGGGAAAAGATGAACCTAATGAGCTAAGCCTCCATCTTACTAATTAGAGACAGAAGTCAAGGAAGAGAGAAGAGGAGAGAAGAGGAAAGAAGAAGAGCAAAAGCTACTAGCCACTCTAGCCATCCTTGAAAGTTAATTTTCTTGATTCTTCTTTGTGTTTATTTCATTTAATGTATGAGATGAATATGAGGATGATCAATACTTGTTTAAGGATGTTCTAAACTCATTTAGGATTGATTCTTAAATCAATTGTGATATGATTTCCTTTAATGTTAATGTGTTAGGGATTGTGATTGTTTATTGTTTTTGCATACTTTGGAAAAATTTTGAGAGATTAAAATGGTATTAACATGATTATTGATTGCAAAAATAAACTACTTCTTTTATGCTAAAAATCGCAACTATGCGGGTCGTTACTTATAGTAAAAAATAGATATCATCCTATAGAGATTGTGCTTAGGCATCACTTAATTCAGGCTGTGCTTTGTTTAATACTCAAACTTTAATAATAAATTGAAAAGTAAACTAAATTAAACAAACTAGCAACAATCGAATAATTTAATGTTGGAAATCTGTCAAGAGAACTAATCAAGTTATGGGAGAGGAGATTTTACCTATCATTAATGCTAATCTAGCATTTTATGTATTTATGGGGTGTCAGTTCTAGACGATCGTAGGTTTGATTACTCTCTTTCGAGTTATAACCATTCCCTAACTTATAAACCATAATAGAATTATGGACTTGCAATCTCTTAATTCACAAATTACCTATAATTATAATTAGTTCTAAAGCTCTCTAATAAACAATCGAGTCTCGTACAGGATCTCTCTCTATGAAGTTACCGACTAGATTGATTAAGTGATTAATTAGATCACCTAACTCTTGTTAATCCAATCTAATAATTTTTATCTTGTTCACCCTCTCGGTTTATTACCGAAACATGCAAATACATTAATCAATCACAACAACCAAATTAAGTAAACAAAAATAAAGTAGATTAAGATTAAATATAAGAAAAATCCCAAAGGAAAATTTAGAACATCATTAACAACTCAAAATCCATAACCATACAACCTATCTCAATCTTACACATTAAATGAATAAACAGGTAAATGGGGAGGAAATGAAACTTAGGTTGGATGATTCAGGAAAGCAACGGTATCGGGATATCACCTATTCTAGGAAGCTTTGGTGTCAGAACCCTCCTCTTCTTCCTCTTCTTCTTTTATCTCTCTCTTATTTCTCACTCTTTTTTGGGTTTCCAAATGTAGGTTGATTATAGTCTCTTTTCTAGGGTTACATTATAAAACTTTTATAGTCTTTTCCAATTAAGGCAACCATAGTGTCTTTTCAGGGTCCGAAATGTCCGAAATGTCCCTTGAAAACTTAAATCTAAAAGTGACTCTATGTTTGTCTGCGTGTAGGCAACCATTGTGCCCCTTAGTGCATGATTGTGGCCGGTTTATTTGCTTTATGTCACAATCGTGGCAGATTCGCCACAATCATGGCCCCGTGCTTAAGCTTCTGTCATGATCATGATATAAGCATCAACATAGGCATGATCGTGGCTTATGCGTAGATAGACATGGACTCACTTTCAGATTCGAGTTTTCAAGGGACATTTTGGACATTTCGGACCCTAGAAAGACACTAGGGTTACTTTAATTGGAAAAGGCTATAAAAGTATAATGATGTAACCTTAGAGGGGAGTCTTCATTCTACCTACATTTGGAAACACAAAGAGAGAGAGAGAGAGAGAGAGAGAGAGAAGAGAATGAGAAAAGAAAAAGATGAAGAAGAGGAGGGTTCTAATGCCGAAGCTTCCCGGAATAGGTAATCTCCTAATGATGCTGCTCTCCTGAATCATCCAACCTGAGTTTCACTTCCTCCCTATTTACTTTTTTACTTATTTCATGTGTAAGATTGAGATGGGTTATATGGTTATGGATTTTGAGTTGTTAATGATGTTCTAACTTTACCTTCAGGATTTTGCTTATATTTAATATTAATCTAGTTAATTTGCGTTTACTTGAGGTGTTGCGATTGATTAATATATTTGCATGTTTTAGTAACAAACCTAGAGGGTGAACCAGATAAAAATGATTAGCTTTGATTAACGAGAGTTAGGTGATCTAATTAACCACTTAATCAATCTAGTCGGTCGTTTCATAGAGAAAGATCCCATGCGAGACCTGATTGTTTATTAGAGAACTTTAGAACTAATTAGAATTATGGGTAATTTGTGAGTTGAGAGATTGCAAGTCCATAATTCGATTAGGGTTTACATTTTAGGAATGATCATAACTCGAGAGGGAGTAATTAAACCTACGATCGTCTAGAACCGACAACCCATAAACATATAAAAGGTTAGGTTAGCATTAATGATAGGTAAAATCCCCTCTCTCATAACTTGATTAATTCTCTTGATGAATTTCCATTGTTATTTTTTTATTGTTGTTCGTTTTTGTAATTTAGTTTATCTTTTAGTTCAATATTCGAATTTAAGTCTTAAACAAAGTGCAACTTGAATTAAGTGGTGCCTAAGCACAATCTCTGTGGGACGATATTTGCTTTTTACTACAAGTAACGACCTGTACACTTGTAGTTTTAGTAATTAGTTTTGTAATCAACAAGCTTTTAGCACCGTTATTGAAGATTGTTTTGTTTAGCATCTTGTTTAGTTTAGGTGACTTTGATTTAAAAGTGTTTAATACTTTTCCTTGCATTTTTATAGGTGCATAAACACAGGGAGCATAAGAAGGACTGATGAGCTTAGTGAAGAAGAGCTTTCAGATGTTACAAGGCAGAAAAGAGAGCAAAGAAGAGCTAGAGATGAAGTGCATAGGGATGAGAGTGTGAGTGAAGAGGAATTATGTGAGGAGGGTAAGCAAGAGAAGTTAGAGAGAGAGGATGCACCCACACCACCTTCCAGTGTAAAGCCTCCCATTATAGAACTAAAACCTTTACCTTCCTACATGAGATACACAATTTTAGGTAAGGATCACACCTTACCCATCATCATTTCCAACCAATTGGATGTTGAGCAAGAAGAGAAAGTCATAGAGACTATTAAGAAAAGGATGAGAACCATGGGGTGGAAAATTTTTGATATTAGGGGGATTAGCCCCAATGTGGTGATGCATAGGATTAACCTTGAAGAAGGGTGCAAGACAGTGAGGGAGATGTAAAGAAGGTTAAATCCAAACATGCAAGAGGTTATGAAGAAGGAAGTGGTGACGCTTTTAGATGCAGGTATTATATGCCCAATTTTAGATAGCAAGTGGGTGAGTCCGGTATAATGTGTATCTAAGAAGGGAGACATGACAGTGATGGAGAATGAAAAAGGTAAACAGATTTCCATTAGGACGATCATAGGTTGGAGAGTGTGCATTGACTATAGGAAGCTTAATTTGGCCACCAAGAAAGACCATTTCCTATTACCTTTTATGGACCAAATGATTGAGAGGGTGGCTAGCCATGCTTTTTATTATTTTCTTGTTGGATATTTAGGGTACAATTAGGTGCTCATCTACCCATAAGACTAAGAGAAAACCACTTTCATATGTCCTTATGAAACTTTTGCTTACAGGAGGATGCCTTTTGATCTATACAACGCACCAACCACATTTCAAAGGTGCATAATGACCATCTTTGCAGATATGAGCGAGGACTTCATGGAGGTATTTATGGATGACTTCTCTGTTTTTTAAGACTCTTTTGATCATTGCTTGTTTAATTTGGATAGAGTATTACAAAGATGTGAGGAGTCTCATTTAGTCTTGAATAGGGAGAAGTGTCATTTTATGGTCCAAGAGGGAATAGTTTTAGGTTATAAGATCTCATACAGGGGGATTGAAGTAGATCGAGCTAAGACTGAAGTGATTGAAAAGCTTCGACCTCCTACTAACATTAAAGGCATCTGAGCATTCCTTGGTCATGCAGGGTTCTACAGATGATTCATCATGGACTTTTCTCTTATTGCTAGTAACTAACTTGTTAGTTAAAGATGTGCCTTTTTGTGTTTGATGGTGATTGTCTAGATGCTTTTAACAGGTTAAAGATGAAACTTACAACAACAATTATTTTGACAACACCATACTGGTCACTTCCCTTCAAGATCATGTGTGATATAAGTGACCATACCATTGATAGCATACTCCAACAGTAGAAGGAGAAGAAGTTACATACAATTTACTATGCCTGTACGACCTTGATAGGAGCACAGCTGAACTACACCACCACTGAGAAGGAGTTACTTACAGTGGTATTTGCAGGTGAAAAATATCATTCTTACCTTCTGGGCTTACAAGTTATTATTTTTACAGATCATGCGGTATTGAGTTATCTCTTTGCAAAGAAGGATGCCAAAGCTAGGATCATCCGATGGGTGCTTATGCTCCAAGAATTCAACATTGACATTAAGGATAAGAAAGGAGCAGAAAATGTTGTGGTAGACCACCTATCGAGACTTAAGGGAAAAAAATGAAGAAGAGGAAATTAAAAAGTGTTTTCTTGATGAGGTTTTAATGATGGTAGAAAATCCTTTTTCCCTTGGTTTGTAGATATTTCCAATTATCTCTCAGGTGGTATTATTCCCCCTAATCTCTCACATTAATAAAGGAAGCGGTACTTGTTTTAGTTTCTCACTATATTTGGGATGAACTTGTGTTATATAAAATATGCACTAACATTTTGATTTGCAGGTGTGTCCCTGAAGATGAAATGCCTAAAGTTTTAACCCAGTGTCATGGTTTTGTTTATATTGGACACTATGGAGAAAACAAGACGACTGCTCGCATTTTAGAGTGTGGATCCTATGTCTAAACTTATTCAAAGATGCCCGAGATTTTGTATTTTGTAGTGATAGGTTCCAAAGAGTGGGCAATATTTCGAAAAGGGATGATATGCCACTTTCAAACATTATAGAGGTGGAGATATTTAATGTATAGGGCTTGGATTTCAGGGGACCATTCCTATCTTCCCTAGGTAACTCTTATTTATTGGTTGGAGTTGATTATATGTTTAGGAGGGTTGAAACAATAGCTACTCCAACAAATGATGGCAAGGTGGTGCCACGATTCATCAAGAAGATTTTTACTCGATTTAGGGTGCCTAGAGCTATCATAAGTGATGGAGGAAGCCACTTTTGCAACAAACCCTTTGAGGCTCTTTTGGGAAGATATAATGTTCATCATAGAGTGGCAATCCCTTACCATCTACAAACGAGTGGCTAAGTGGAGGTGGTGAATAGAGAGTTGAAAAAGATTTTGGAGAAGGTAGTGAGCACTTTAAGGAAAGATTGGGCTTTGAAGTTGGATGATGCATTGTAGGCTTCCAAGATAATTTTCAAAACGCCCATAGGCATAACACCATATTGGCTTCTGTATGGCAAGGCTTCCTATTCACCATTGGAGTTGGAGCAGAGAGCCTATTGGACAATTAGAAAATTAAACATGGATTAGAAACTAGCAGGAGAGAAGAGATTGTTGCAACTTAATCAATTGGAAGAATTAAGATATGATGTACATGAAAATGCCAAGTTGTACAAAGAAAGGCTAAGAAGTGGCATGATGGCTACATTAAGAAAAACAAATTCAACAGTGGGTACTTAGTGCTTTTATTCAATTCATAACTTCAATTATTTCCCAAAAATCTCAAGTCAAAATGGAGTGGCTCATTTAAGGTTAGTCAAGTGCTTCCCCATGGAGCATTGGAGTTAGAAAAAGAAAAGGGTGAAACTTTTAAGGTTAATGGGCATAAATGCAACTTTACTTTATAGGTCCATTTGTCTTAAGAAAGGGAAGTACTTTCTTGCCTTTCACTTACTCTGTCATGACTTCATATAGAATGGTTAAGCTAATGACCTTAACTTAGCATGTTTGTCTTTCATTTGTTTATCTTTGTGTTAGCGTAGTGTTGTTTTGATTTGATAATATTTAGTTTGGTTTAAGTGGTTTCTCACTTCATTGTCTTATTGTTTAGGTCCCCAATGATACATTTTGAGGTTATTTAAAGATTTATTGTTCATCATAGCATGTTAGAGGACTAAAGGATGAGAGGAAAAATGTGCCACTTCTATCGGCACCACCACCATAAGCCCATCTTGCCATTAATCTCTTCTATTATTCTTTTTGTGTTTTATTTTGTTTCTTTTTATGGCATTGTTTGCTGGTTTCGGATGTTCCCTTTTACACATTGAGGGAAATGTTTTGTCAAGTATGTGGAGGTAGTCTTTGCATTTATGTTTGCATTTTTGCATGTCATTTAGGATGCATATTAGGTTGTTAGTATTATGGGTGTCATTTTCCTTACATTTAAATCTTTGTGTTGAATGTGTTACCATAAGATTCTATAATGCTAGTTGGAATGAGATTAAATTCATTCGTAAACTTAAAACAAGCTACTTAAGTAGAGAGTGAACCATACGGAGTGATGAAAGTAGTTGGCCGCATAAGCTTACTTGGAACTTGGCGCTGGAACAATGACGTAATGTATAGAAGCATAATAGATTTCCATTTTAGTCTATATGAGGAATTGAGCCTTTATGACTCCATTCTATAGTCATTTCATTTCCTTGTTTGTGTGATTCTTCCTTAGGTAATTACCTTCAAAACTTGCTTTGAATCGATTTAAATCTACTGGATGCATGCTAGATAGAAATGATTAAGGCCCTTTTGCTTTAACCTTTAGTTTAAATAACTTACCCTTTTATTATCCCTTGCTAGCCCCGTTGAGCCTTTAACCTTTTTTTTCTTAAAACGACCCCATTTAAAAACCCAAAAACCCTATTAGCTTGCCCAATCAAAAGTTAATAGAGTGCTAAGTGATACTTTATTTTGGGATTTTTTACTACAATTTTTTCATTTCTGAGATGCTTTGAATAGATTTTAGTACTTCTACTCGTAGAGCACATTGCATATAGTTTCTATTTTCTATTCATTGTTTCTTTCTTATGATAAAAAAATAAAGAAAAAGAGAAAAGAACAAAATCAAATAATAAGAAAAAGAAAAAGAAAGAAAAGAAAAAGGAATAAGATGTAGTAACACCAATAAGTGCGGAGTAGTAGTTATATTCATTTGCATATCTCAGAAGTATATCTTTGTCATCCCTTTGTACCAGTACTTTGTAAATTCTTGTGATAAACCCCTAAAACCATTATGACCCACCTTAACCCTAGCCACATTACAACCTGAAACAAAGTCCTTTTGATCTATCTTTTAGAATGTAATCATTGTGGAGGAGAATTGATGTATTAGCAAGCCTATGATAGTGTGGTTCCTATAGGAAGATTGAGTGAAACACTAACCATCAAACACTTAAGAAAAATGAGTGAAATCCATAAAGAAGGTTCATTTTGATTATATACTTATCTTTGAGTGATGGTTTCATAAGTTAAGTTTGCTTATGTGCACCAATGAAAATTAGTTATGATGTGTGTAGTAGCTTGACGCTTGAGTTGGCCAAAGCTTGAGGGATTGCATGCTTTAATCTTTATGAAAATAAAGTGATAGAATTTTATTAGTTGTATTCAATTTTTGCTTGAGGAAAAGAAAAAGTTTAAGTGTGGGAGTGTTGATAGTTGTAGAATGCATCTTGCTTTAGTGGGTAGTTTGGTATGTGCTTAGTTGTTAATTTGATTATTTAGTATTTGTTTAGGTTCAAATTGTGTTAGTTTGTTAAATATTTGTGTTTTATATGTTTTATGGCTTAGAGCATGCTTTTGAGCTTCAATGATGTGTATTTGAGGTGCCTTGATGAGTTTGCTACTATTTCAGGGTTAATATTGAAGAATGGAGGAGTTTCGGAGGGAATCCAGGCTATAAAATAGGCCCACGATCGTGATAGGCAGGCCACGATCATGATAGAAGCACTAGGATTGGCCCCATGATTGTGACGGAGAGCTTACCAGAGGGCCACGATCGTTTCATATGGGACGAGATCATGGCCATCATCAAGACAATGCAGGGACACTTCCGGACCCAAGTTTTCAAGGGACTTTTTGGTCTTTTCAGACCCCAAAAAACCATAGGTGACTAATACATATACACATATTCAGCAACCAACATTCACAAGTTTTTAGAATATTCATGCAAAGTCACAAGTTTTGAGGTACAAAAGGTGGGAATCAGGACTGAAAATTAAGAGCCTCCATCAAGCTTCCATTTTCTAGATTTTCAAATAAAAAAAGGGAAGAGAGCTACCACTATATTTGTTTTATCTATTGTTTTTTTAGTATGTTTTGTATTATGGAGAATATGGATATGGTTGAACTTTTTCCTATTACGAGTAGCTGAATTTATCATAGATTACACTTTTAAACTACTTGTTGAACTCCTACTTTGTTATTTTAAATGAATGAATGCTTTTGATAAATGTTATGCTTAAACCTTACAATGTATTAAGAAATTGAGTTGGGTTAATTACATAGGGTTGTACAATGAGAGTTGGCACCCTATAGACCTAATTTTAGTTGATTATTTAGAGAGAGATCTTGAGTAATTAGTTGTTACCCATATGATAGCTTCATAACTAGTTAATTGGTGGACTAATTTTGTAGATTGAGAGATTGCGTAGTTAATTCCATTTAATTTGGTTAGGGAAATTTGATTACACCTTGAGAGAGGGTGATTGAAACATTAGGACATCTTAGGTGAGGTATAATTCAATCAACAAGGAAGGAGGGAGACAAGATATGGAAAAAGTTATCTTTAATCTTTAAATCAAAGTTTCTGCACTTTTGTTACATTATTTGTTCGTTGCCTAATTGTTTGATTTAGTTTATTTTTCAATTTTTATATTTAAATTTGAGTCTCAAACAAAGCATAACCTAAATTAGGTGGTGCCTGAGCATAAACTCTATGGGACAATATCTACTTTTTACTATAAGTAATGACCCGTTGATTCTTACCTATTCGTAAAGCCCTTGGAGGTTGAATCAAAAAAATCCAAGGATTGCACTATAGGGTGCAACCCCGGGTCATTCACTTAATCAGAACCTAAAATGAATGGATCTAAGTTAACCTATATGCCATGCTATGCAAACTAATTGGGAAAAAAGAGGGGTTTTGATTTTTTTGAAAACATTAATTGAACTAAATTAAATTGTAAAATGTATTTTTGGATTTTTGGGATATAGAAAATGGAAAGATGAAATCAAGAGATTAAACAGTGATAGAATCCTCTTGAAAGTGAGCTCTGCTATCATAGTTAGAAATTGATTTTTGTGGGAGTAGAAATCACTAATCTTTAAAATGTGAACCTTAAAGG
>JAOTAY010072948.1:0-16914 GCA_025629805.1 Erythroxylum baracoense | reverse complement strand
GTAATCTTCAAGAATTTGTCCAAGAATGCACAGTCCAAACATGTAATCTTCAAGATTGGTTTAGTCTTCCACAACCTTCATACAATGGATCAAGATTGGATCTCCTTCTTCCAAGCCTAACTTGAATGGCTTGTTATTGCATGGTGAATACTTCAATTCGGCCCGATTGTCCAAATCTGCCTAAGTTTTGTGCACCAATCCTTGTATGGCTTCCTTGATCTTGTGATTGGCCCACTAGGAACATATAATGGATCATTGGCAGCAACTTTTCCACCTATGGCAGCTTGCTTCCCATATGAATCTCCATGTAATCCTACATCTAATGCAGCAAGCTTTCCATCAAGAACATGTTGACCTTGGTTCTGATCAATTATACTCGCCTAGGAGGTCCAATTTGTAGGCATTGACATCGATTTGCACACCAAGTGAAATGGCCATCTCCTCGAGGATGCAACTTGGATCGCCTTTGAGCTAGAAATCATTCTTTGTACATATGCACCCAAATCCATTGATAATGCTACCATGTTTGCAAGGTCTAAACCAATGAATACATCTCCTTGTCATAAGTTGGATAGTCAAGAGCTTCTGCACTCTATTTCTCATTGAGGAATGCAATTAGACATCATTCCACATCAAAAGAGCTCTAATGGAAATACCTAAGGGTCGCACTCAATCTCAAAATTTTTGACAAAGTCAGGCAAAGCAAACAATCATGTAAAAATAAACCTATTCTTAATCAAATTGATTTCCTTTTCTTACTGATCATCCCATTTTAAAACAACATTCTTTTTAACAATTTCATTGAATGGTATGGATATGGTATTGAAATCCTTAACAAACTTCCAATAAAAGCTAGTCAAACTCTGAAAACTATGCCCATTAGTGATAAACCTAGGTGTAGGCCAATCACGAATTGCCCTATCCTTTTCCTCATCAGCCTAAATTCCTGATATGAACCCTAAGCAAATAACACTTAAGACCTGAAAAAGCCCATGATAGAAACCCCAAGAATTGTCTTAATAAATCAATTTTGAACTTAACCCTATATAAACCTGCCTTGTATAACTAAAGTTATAATGAAGGAGACCCTATCCCTAACTATACAATGCCAATTAGAATTGAACCACAAGTTGATCACCACAAGTTTCTCCAATAAGATCAGATTGAGTTCCTACGTAAAGAACTAAGAACAAGGCTTATCATAAAGAAACACACAATTTTTTAATGCAAGTATGAATAATAAAATAGAGTTCAACCCTTTATATAGGCTTAACCTATTGACAAAATAGGAATCCTAATAATACAAGAAAAATGACTCTAATAAAAAATAGGACAGAGAATCAATAAGCTACTAATAAGAATCCTATTATAATCTAAATGACTTGTTGCTTTACTAAAGTAGGAAATTCTAAAACAATAAGGAAACTAAATATTTGACTCCTAACAAATGCTAAAACAATCTTTGAAATTTAAACAATTGTGGACTTCTTCGAATTATGGACGTCCTAGACTTTTGGGAATTCAATTGATGCCAGACATGCACTTGGTGAGTTAGCGCCTATTTATAGGTTATGCATTTATCACGTACAAATTGCAAATCATGTTTCATGTTAAGCTGATAAAAATACTTATGTAATATATTTAAGGTCTCTTTTAATACCAAAATGCCCCATTGACCCACCTCTATGGATCTCCTTAATAAGCAATTCATGCATAGAACATTTAGGCACCCAAAAATTATCTTTCTTGAACAAAAATTCATCATACTTGTAAAAATCACCATATGCACACTTAGAACATGCAAGCCACACTTGTCCAAATTCAGCATCACTATCATACAAATTCTTAATGAACTTAAACCCAAGCAATTTAGTTTGTCAAGAATTTAATAGTGGATATATTCTAGACAATGCATTGGCCATAACATTTTCCTTTCCTTGCTTGTATTTGATTGCATAAGGAAATGTTTCAATGAATTCTAGCCAGTTGGCATGCCTTTTGTGTAGTTTACCTTGGGATCTCAAAAACTGCAAGCTCTCATGGTCTGAATGAATAATGAACTCTTTTGCTCATAAGTGGTCTTGCCATGTTTGAATAGTCCTCATTAATGCATATAATTCCTTAAGTTGGGTAATTCAATGTTGCTCCATTAAACTTCTCATTAAAGTAAGCAATTGGTTTGGAATCGTGCATCAAAACTGATCCCATACTAATTCTTGATGCGTGACGAAATTCAATCTCTTATCAAATTTAGGTAAAGAAAACAAAGGTTTATTGGTCAACTTATCTTTTAAAACATCAGTCCATCTAAGCACAATATTCTTTTTGATAGGTTCATTTAGAGGAGCTGTTATAGAACTAAAATACTTTACAAATATCCTATAAAAACTTGCTAAAACATGAAAATATTACTCATTTGCATTCTTAGGTCTAGGCTACTCTATAATTGCATGGATCTTTTTCTCATCTACACTAATTCCATGTGCACTCATAATAAAACCAAGAAATTTAACAGATTCCATACAAAATATGCACATCGTCAAATTAGCATAAAACTTATACTTTCTTAAAGGAGAAAAGCACATAATGCAAATATTTGACATGGTCATCCAAATTCTTGCTATTCACTAAAATATCATCAAATGGACAGCAATAAACTTTATGATAAAAAGGTCAAAAAACATGGTTCATTAATCCCATGAAAGTAATGGTGCATTAGTTAAATCAAAAGACAATACAAACCACTCATATAAACTATATTTTGTTTTAAAAACATTTTTCCATTCATCTTGCTCTTTCATACGAATTTGATAATAGCCACTTTTTAAATCAATCTTTGAAAACAAGCAAGGGATGTCTATACTTTAACATGATTTTGTTGATAGCTTGACAATGCACACACATTTGCCATGTTCCATCTTTCTTTGGTACTAGAATTATAGGAACCGAACATGGGCTGAGACTCTCCATCAAGAACCCTTTCCCCACTGACTCATTTACTTTCTTTTGAATCTCCTTGGTCTCCATCATATTAGCTCTATAATCTAGTCTATTAGGGATTGTTGAACCTGAGATGAAATTAATTTGATGCTTAATGCCTTTCAAAGGCAATCACCCTTATGGCAACTCCTTATCAGCAAATTCCTAGAATAAAGATGCAATAGCACCAAGCATAGAATGACTGAGATTGTTAGTTGAAAGGTGAACAAACTTGTAAGAACTAATAGCAATTGCTCGACTAATATAGCACTCTTGACCTGACAGCTACTAGTGGGCACTTACCTTCATACTTTTCTCTCTATTTCAGTCTCACAATTTGATTTTCTTCTTTCATTGCTCACTTCTATGCTCTTTGCACTCTTTCTCTAGCTCTCACTCTTTTTTATCACTCTCTTTTTTTTATTGGGCACCCATTTGCTTTTCTCTCAATTTTTATTCTCTTGCTAGCCTAATTTGATCCTCATGTGCTTCCCATGGTTTGATAGGTGTTAAGATCACATGTCAATTGTTCATGAAAAAGGATTCATTGTTTTTATATCCATGAAGTTGAAATTTTGCATCAAATTGCCATAGATGCCCGAAAAGAAGATAATTAGCATACGTTGGTGATACATCAAATAGAACCTCTTCATTGTAACTCCTAATGTTAAATGCAGTTAAAACTTGTTTTGTTACCTTAACTTCCCCACACTCATTCAACCAATGCAATTGTATGATTTTCAATGCTTTAGAGTTGTGAACTTTAGTTTATCAACCAATAAAGTGCTAGTAACATTAGTTAGTGCAACTTCTACTATCAATGATCAAGCTTCATACCTTGCTATTTACATTGCATTGAGTATGAAAGATATGCTCACCTTGGACCTCATCACTTTCATCCTTAGGTTGAATGTCAAGAGTTCGCCTAGTGATTAGCAATTCTCCACTCAATGTCCTTCAACATCCACATCATTATAATCCTCTAGTGGCAACATTTCATAATCACTTGAGTGAACACTCTCTACTTCATCATTGTCCAAAACAACCATAGTACTTTCATTTGGACATTAAGAGGCAACATGCCCAATCCTTTGACACCTAAAACACTTAAAATGACGTGATTTAAAGGAGGGGGTCTAGTTTTTGTTTTACCTTTAGAAGAATAAACTGAATGTTTGGCCTTTGCATCATCTTTTGATTTTGAGGAAGCCTTGCTATCCTTTAGTATGATCTCCATGAAGAGTTAGAAATCTAACTAGATTTGAATGTTCCCTTATACCTTAATTGCTTCTTCACCTTAATGGTCTTACAAAACAAATCCTCCATCTTTATATAATGTTGCAAATCTACTACATTTGCAATCTCCCTATTCAAACCTACCTAGCCATAGTAGCTTCTTTTTCGTCTTTAACATCAGCCCTAACCATGACTACCTCCATCTCCTTGTAGTATTCCTTTACACTCTTAGAATCTTGAGTAAACTTTGTAACTTCCTACATAAATCTCAAAAGTAATGGATAGGTACGAACCTTTTACGCATTGCCATTTCATCTCTTCCTACGATCAAATGGTTCTCATCTCTTCCTATGACCGAATGGTTCTCTCTCCATTCCTATGCCTAGTAAGCACTATTTGATCCCACCAAATGCTAGCATAATCCATGAATTCAACAGTTGCCAAATTGACCTTCTTATGATGATCAAACACATGTTCTACTTTTCTTTCTCACTCTAAATACAACTCCAAATCATTATTTCCCTGAAAAGAATGAATCTTCATCTTAATATTACCTAAATTATTATTTCATCTTTGGATAACTCCTCTTCCCTTATGAAACCAACTTCTTCAAAATTGGCTTCCTCCTCTTTTTCCATATTAAGTGATTGATTTTTGTAATAGTTTGATCTATTTGATGTTTCAAAATTATCTAATCTCATATTAAGAGTCGTTGAATTGATCTTGGATGGCTTTCATGAACATCTTAAGGTTATGTCAACATTTTCTCCACTACTCATGATTAAACCTGTAAAGAAAGAATTAGTAATAAAATAGATTGGGTTGTTCTCACTTGTTGCCTTAAGTGTTCACACTCTAATTGTTGTTCAATCATGTTTTTGCTTAATTTTGGCTTTTCTTGGTGCTAGACTCTCTACTCTTGCCTTTTATCACTCAACTCTCTTTTACAAGCCTTTAATTAAAAAACATGATCAATGATCTCAATAAGGAAACATACAACAATTCAAACTTAGTTACCTTAAATTTTAAGTCAACCAAAATGATAAGATAGAAAATAGAAAGAAAATTTGAGCAAGGAGATAAGCAAAACATAGCGAATTATATAACATTAGATGTCCATTTAAAAAAGAAAGAAAGGAGACTTAAGCAAGAATAAGGAAAGTAAAATTAAGACATAAATGATTATAGAAAGAAAGCAGATAGATTGAAATAAAGCAATAATAAAGAAAGAAGAATTAAGGCAAAAAATGATTACAAAGGGAAAGAAGATAAAAGGAACATAAGCACAAATAAGGAAAGAAGAATTATGGCAGAAAATGATTACATAAGAAAAAGAACATAAAAGGAAATAATCTAAGGATGATAATGAAAAGTTTAAACTAAATGAAAGGATTAACACCTAAAACGTGTGCAACAATTGAACATAAGTGGAATCTTGGAACTTTTCACTAAAACAGTTGTGTGCAACTTTGTGCAGCAATTCTTATAAACAAATTTTTTAAACCTAATAAAGTGGAATTTGATGTGAACCCTGTAAATCGAGATCTAGGAACCCACGAACAAGTTGTTGAAAGGAATTTCTAGAAAAAGCTAAATCCATTCTGTTTTCAAGTAAATCATTGACCAATGTTTAAAGAAACACAAACCAAAGTTATAAAGAAGGATATTGACTCCAGACTCTAGGAAAAGAAGAGATTGAGAGTGATAAGTCAGATGAATGCCACAAGGAATAGCCTTGATAAGTTCTAAGTTCAATGAAGAACCAATAAAGTGAATAACCTCACCAAAAATGTAAAACAAATTCCCATATGAATTCTCGTACAAAGATGATTATATAGGCTAAAGAAAATCCTAATCTATCTTCTAGCAATGATTTATTCCTATAAAAAGGAAATCCCTAAGATTTATTAAAGCCTTTTCAAAACTAATTCCTAAATCCAAATATAGAAAGTGGATTTTTAGGTAGCCCAAATCAGTTAGAGATCTCCTGAAATCATCAAAATAACATAGTCTTCTAATTAGGCCAAAAAAACAACTAATTAGGCATATTTAATACGTGAATTAAGGTGATAGGGTTGATTGATCTCTCCAAGCCCATATCTGTTTCTATTGTTGTTTGTTTAGCCCAAATATCTTCTCCCTCTCCAAACATGCATTAGGACCATTCTTGCCTAAAAATGATGGAATTTTCATTATAACGCTTCCCAAGTTTTGATTATAATGATCTATCCTCCTTATACAACCTCTATCTTGATCAAATATGTTGTTGGCCTCTGCCACATTAAAATCATCACTATCATCTTCCTCCTTATGTTCAACATGGTATTGTCGCCTTTCTTGTCTATGCACAATTGGAACTTCACGAACATGATTCCTTTGCAAAGCAGTAATGGCAACATCTTGTCTTTCCATCTTGTCCAAGATTTCACCAAATCTAATCTCCATGAGCTTAAAGTGTTGATGCAAAATTCGTTGTTCGAATGAATCTCCCGTCCTTCCTTCCTTCTTTACCTATTATAACACCATCCTTTGTATGTCCTTAGTTGGGTTTCCATCATTCCGCCTCTCCTCCAAAGGATTCGTCCTTAAATCTTCATAAACTAGATTAAATGGAGAGAGATTAGAAACATTAAATGTAGCACTAACATTATACTCACTTAGTAGATCCAGCTTGCTTGCATTATCATTGATACACGTAATGACTTGGAATGGTCCATCTCCTCTCGAATGTAGCTTAGAATGATGTTTTGTCAGAAATCACTCCTTCTTCAAACGAACCGAAACCCAATCTCCTGGTTCAATGATCACTTTCTTATGCACTTTTTTGGCTTGAGAAGCATATCACTCCTTCCTCAAATGAACCAAAAAGAACCGAAAACCAATCTCCTGGTTCAATGATCACTTTCTTATGCACTTTTTTGGCTTGAGAAGCATATTGTTTCGTCCTCTCTTTGATTTGATTTCTAACCTTTTCATGCAATTACTTTGCCAATTCAACCTTCTTTATGCCATCTAAGCTAGCATGCTCATTAATTGGTAAAGGCATTAAATCCATTGGAGTCAAGGGATTAAACCCATACACAACTTCAAAAGGTGAAAAGTTAGTGGTAGAATGGACAGAATAATTACAAGCAAATTCAACATGTAGCAAACAATCTTCTCAATTCTTCAAATTCTTTTGAATGATAGCACACAATAATGTAGACAAAGTTCGATTAGCTAGCTCAGTTTGGCCATCAATTTGTGGATGGAAAGTTGTAGAAAACATTAACTTAGTACCAAGCTTACCCCACAATGTCTTCCAAAAGTAGCTTAAGAACTGGGCATCTTTATCAAAAGTAATGCTCCTTGGCACTCCATAAATCTGTACTATCTCATGAAAGAATAAGTTTGCAATGTGATTAGCATCATCTATTTTATGGTATGAAATGAAATGAGCCATTTTAGAAAACCTATCCACAACAAAAAAAACTGAATCATTACCTCTTTTTGACCTAGGTAAACTTAAGACAAAGTCTGTGGAAATATCTACCTATGGTGCACTTGTTATTGGCAAAGGATTATATAATCCATGAGGCAAAGATATAGATTTGGCTTGTTTGGAAGTTATACATTTCTCACAAATTCTTTCTACAGCATGTTTCATATGTGGCCAAAAGAAATGCTCAAAAAGTATATCTAAAGTTTTTTTAACACCAAAATGTTCCCCTTATGAGACTCATGAACTGGTAACTCCCTTAGAGAACAAATAGGCACACACAATCAATTTTTACAAAATAAAAAACCTTCATGCCTATAAAATTTGCCAAAGGCAGCAGCACGTTCACAAGCTCCAAACACATTACCAAAATCAAGATCAGGAGAATATAAATCCTTAATGTACTCAAACTGAACAATTTAGTATCCAACATAGAGATTAAGGTATACCTGCATGACAAAGCATCTACAGCCACATTTTCCTTGCCTTGTTTGTACTTGATCACTAGGGAAAAGATTCAATGAACTCCACCCATTTTGGATGGCATTTTTTCAACTTACGTTGGCCCTTTAAATGCTTCAAAGACTCATGATTAGTATGAATGACAAACTCCCTGGGCCACAAGTAATGTTGCCATGTCTCTGAGGTCTTTACTAAAGCATACATCTTGTTGTCATAAGTTGGGTAGTTCAAGGTTGTCTCATTTAGTTTTTCACTAAAATAAGCAACGGGTTGATTTTCTTGTGACAAAATAGCCCTAATACCTATACCTGAAGCATCACACTCAACTTCAAAAGTTTTATCAAAGTTAGTGGAGCAAGTAATGATGTTGAACTTAGCTTCTCTTTAATCAAATTAAATGCTAATTCTTGTTCACTACCCTACTTAAATGTAGCATTCTTTTTAACAAGTTCAATTAATGGTGCAGCAATGTTGCTAAAATCGTTAACAAACCTCCTATAAAAACTAGCCAGCCCATGAAAGCTTCGCACCTCAGTTATAGATTTAGGTGTAGCCCACTCGCGAGTAGCCTTAACCTGTTCTTCATGAACCTTTATTCCCTTAGCACTAACAACATATCAAAGAAACACAATCTGGTTAGTGCAAAAAGAACATTTCTTAAGGTTTGCATATAACTTCTCATCATGCAAAACACTTAGAACTTTGTGTAAATGTTCAAGATGCTCATCTAAGTTCTAGCTATAAATTAGAATATCTTCAAACTACACAACAACAAACTTACCAATGAAAGCGTGTAAGACATGGTTCATCGATCTCATGAAAGTACTAGGGGCATTAGTTAACCCAAAAGGCATAACTAGTCACTCATATAAACCATACTTAGTCATAAAGGTAGCTTTTCGTTCATCACCCTCTCGCTTGCAAATTTGATAATAACTGTACTTCAAATCAATCTTAGAGAAAATACAAGAACCATGCAATCCATTAAGCAAATCATCCAACCTAGGAATGAGATGGTGATACTTTACCCTAATTTTGTTTCTAAGAGAAAGAACTCGATTTTGCTCGAAATGTATTGATCATTATTCTTAGAGTTGCCTCTCAATCTTCATGGCCATATGTACCATATCCTCCAGCCCACATAATGATTCAACTCTACCACATTTGCAATTTCCCAATTTAGGCCATGTAAAAACTGTGCCATGGTTGCCTCTTAGTCCTCCTCCACATTTGCCTTAATCATGGCTATCTCCATCTCTTTATGGTACTCCTCCACAATCTTAGATCCTTTGGTTAGACCTTGCAGCAGCTGGTACAAGTTTATATAGTAATGAGATGGAATAAATCTTCCCTCATAATAGCCTTCATCTCCTCCCAAGTTTGAATTGGCTTCTCATGATTTCATCTCCTAGCCAAAACAAGTTGATCCCACCAAACAATAGCACAGTTAGTAAACTCAATAGCAGCAAGTTTTACATTTTTCACTTTAGAGTAGTTGTGACAATCAAAGACCAACTCCACTTTCTTTTCTTACTCTGAGTATACATTAGGATCATTCTTGCCTGAAAACGATGGAATCTTCATTTTAATGTTTCCCATGTTTTGATCATAATGACCTATCCTTTGGCCCCTTCGGCCACCTCTATTTTGATCAAATATGTTATTGGCCTCTTCCATAATAAAATCATCACTATCATCCTCCTCCTCATGTTCAACATGGTATTGTCACCTTTCCTGTCTATGCATAATTGGAACTTCACAAACTCGATTCCTTTGCAAAGCAACAATGGCACCATCTTATCTTTCCATGTTGTCCAAGATTTCACCAAATCTAACCTCCAGGAGCTCAAAGTGTTGACCCAAAGTTCATTGTTTGAATGTCTCTCTTGTCCTTCCTTCTTCAGCCACTATAGCAATCTAACCTCACCGGTGTTTCGCTTAGTAAGTGTTTCACTCTTTTAAGGCTTTTAACTAGAATGTAATCACTCGTCTTTTACCACTCAGTTCACTTAAATTAGTTCCTCAAGGAACTAAAGAAACTATAATCAAAAGCAATTACCTTGCAGTGCACACCCAACTTATCCAAAGAACTTAACCAGATTGAGTAACAATGAAAATTGGACGAGTGTAAGAGCTTAAATAATCAAAATGGACAAGAGAGCAAAGAAAAGGAGATGAAACAAAGATGAATAAAAAATAATAATAATACTAATTTCAGATTTCAGATAGGAATAAGCAGATAAAGTACTTTGCTTTTGCTTAACTCAAATATGCCCTCTTTTGCAAAAACTGAGCCTCCACTCTTTTCCTCTTTTTTTCTTTTTCTTTTATTTCGTTTTTTCTTTTCTTTTCTTTTGTTTTTTTTCTAATAGATCAAAACTAAGGCTATCAAAACAAGTAAGAAGGAACAAATTGAGGACATAAGAGAAAAGATTGCAATAAGAAGACAACCAGATTTGCAAGATTTGCAAGAAATGTGTATGAAATAAACAATCACAATTTTCAAAAACTGTGTATGGAAGAAAATAACCAGATTTTCAAGATTTGCAAGAAACGTGTAATGGAATAAAAGAATCAGAATTTCAAGATTTGCGAGAAACGTGTATGGAAGAAACCAACAAAAACAATAAGAAATGTGAAACAAAATAAGTAATACACACCAAACTGATTGAAACTAACATAATATTTGATACCAATTGATGTGAACCCTGTAAATCAAGATCTAGGAACCCAAAAACAAGTTGTTGAAAGGAATTTCCAAAAAAACTAAATCAATTCTGTTTTCTAGAACAGCTTGACCAGTGTTTTAAGAAACACGAACCAAAGTTATAAAGAAGGATATTGATGCCACACTCTAGGAGAAGAAGAGAATGAGAGTGACAAGTCATATGAAAACGACAAGGAATAACCTTGATAAGTTCCATGTTCAATGAGGAACCAATAAAGTGAATAACCTCACCAAAAACGTAAAACAAATTCTAATCTCAATTCTTATACAAAGATGGTGATGATATAGGCTAAAGAAAACCCTAATCAATCTGCTTCAATGATTTATTCCTAAAAATAAGGAAATCTCTAAGATTTAGGAAAGTCTTTTCAAAACTGATTCCTAAAGCCAAATATAGAAAGTAGACTTATATAGGCAGCCCAAATCAGTTAAAGATCTCCTAAAATCATCAAAATAAAATAGACTTCTAATTAGGCCAAATAAACAACTAATTAGGCCTATTTAATGTGTGAAATAAGGTGATAGGGCTGATTGATCTCTCCAAGCACAAATCGGCTTCTATTGTTGCTTCTTTAGCCCAAACATCTTCAATTAGTCCATTAAGAGCTTCCTTCATCCTTTTAGCTTTAGCCCGATTTATTGGACCTCCATCAATGTATAATGGATTATCAAAATATACTGAACCAGATTGCATCATACTTTGCATGTCTTTAGCTAGGTTTCCATCAAAAGTTATAAAGAAGGATATTGATGCCACACTCTAGGAAAAGAAGAGATTAACAGTGATAAGCCAGATGAATGCCACAAGGAATAACCTTTATAAGTTCTAAGTTCAATAAAGAACCAACAAAGTGAATAACCTCACCAAAAATGTTAAACAATTCCCATCTGAATTCTTGTATCTTCTAGTAATGATTTATTCCTAAAAGTAAGGAAATCCCTAAGATTTAGGAAAGCCTTTTCAAATCTGATTCCTAAAGTCAAAAATATAGAAAGTGAATTTTTAGGCAGCTCAAATCAATTAGAGATTTCCTAAAATGATCAAAATAACATAGCCTTCTAATTAGGCTAAATAAACAACTAATTAGGCCAATTTAATGAATAAATTAAGGTGATAGGGCTTATTGATCTCTCCAAGCCCAAATCAGCTTCTATTGTTGCTTGTTTAGTCAACATCCGCAATCAATCCATTAAGAGCTTCCTTCATCCTTTTAGCTTTAGCCCTAGTTATTGGACCTCCACCAATGTGTAATGGATCATCGAAATATGTTGAACCAGATTGCACAATCCTTTGCATGTCCTTAGCTGGGTTTCTATCAGAATTTCTTTTGGTCTTAGTTAAATCTAAGTTAGGGTTGTTTGTTATTTGTTAGTTATTATTTAAGATAAGAAATGAGATATTTTTAGGGAACGGAAATAAAATTGCAAGAAGCTAAACCAAGAATCCTCCACTGTGCTTCACCTTTCCTAAGTCCTCCCTGATTGAATCCCTGTAAAAATTTGAGCTTAGAGACCCTAAAGCCACCTCTCTCCCTTCTTTGTCTAACCTTCCCTACCTCCCTCATTAGCATCACTGCTTCACTTATTGGCACAATCTTACCTTTTATAATTATTAGTATGGAACCCCGCCAATGACCCCTCCTATCTGACTACTTACCCTCAATTCTTTTGCACCTTTGCCCCCTCCCTCAAATTTTTCAAGCCCCCTACACAATCCTCTTTTGCTAGTTTTATCCCTAACAAAAATTTAGGCTCATCAAGCAACTTTTATTGCCTTTGATAACCTCATTTTAGGTCTCCTTCCATAGGAGCTTTCGACTAACCATTCCCAAACACCTGGCCCCCATGGTTAAGCTAAACAATCATATCCTAATATAGTTATTTGGAAAAAAGTTTATGGGTGAATCTACGCCTATCATTAAGCTCAGTTTTATAGAAAGGGATAGGCCTTATGAAACATTATAAGTAGGAGGTCCAAGGTGGTGTATAGCATTGGCTTTCTTCTTCATAAAAGTGCCCATCTTACCTGTTCATGCACCACCAGGCATTCAAAAACTAGAAACAAGAGCAATTGGAGGATATGTTTTTGTCAGTAAGCAAGGATGCTATGTTTTCAACTTTGACTCTACTTAGGGATTGAACAAGATTCTGAATTTGGTTCCTTGGAATATAAGTAATAGGCCCATATTTTTGAAGAAATGGAGATCGAGGCTAGATATAGGTAAGCTAAGTAAGGAACATGTATAGTGATAGGTTAACTTCCACCATATTTCCCCATAATATTTCCCAACCATAGGATTTAGTCATCTTGTTAGTTTCATAGAGAAACATTTATGCTTGGATGCCACAATTATTGGTATTAAACGTTTGGATTATAGGGTGAAAGAGATGCCTAACTTCACCCGATCCTGAAACTTAGTGAAAGAGATGAGTTATACGACTCAAGAGTGAAAGTGATATATCCATGGAAACCCTCTCTGGAGCAACAATAGAGTTAGTAAAGGCCTATAAGGAGAATGTTTAAATGGGGTGACCATGAGGAGCATACCAAATCAAAGGATAACAATATCTAGACTCAAACACACATTGTGGTCATCAGTCCACTATGAACGGCAACCTAGTTATAGCATTATAAACCTACAATGATTCCCCAACAAAAGGAGGGACCTCTTAATAAACAAATGAAGTTAGTAATGGAAGCACTGTTGATTTTAGATCATAACTTAAAAAAGAAATCTCATTATTTCATAAGCATACAAGATCCTACGCATATCACTAAGAAGGGTATGATGATATACTAACTTAAAATATAGCAAAATAACTCCTTGTATGCTTGATGTTTTGCCTCCCTAATGGAGATCCACTATGGTTTCTCCTTCTTCTCCAACTCGTCGTGGTTGGAATGGATGCAGTAGATCTATCTCGTCACAATGCACTAAGGTCGGAAGAGTTGCTAACTTGTGAAAGTAGCAATCCTTATGATTCACCCACGATGCTCCCAATAAGCTTAATAACTATTTATGGGAGAGTGCTTTAACGCATTAAGACTTAAAAGAAGGGAGAGTTTTTAGCTCAAAGATGGGGAAAAGTGTGTAGTATTTGGCCAAAGAAAAAACTATCACTCAAAGGAACTATGAAATTCCTTTTTATAGGCCACCAAAAGGTGCCTTTGAAGAGTCATGACTCTTTCAAGAGTTATGTCACTTGGCAAAACATCATGACTTTTGGCCAAATGACACATCCTTTGGCAAAGAGTCATGACTTTTTGAAGAGTTATGTCTCTTGGTAAAACATCATGACTCTTGGCCAAAGGACACAAAGCTGCTAAAGTAAAGAAAATCTTATTTTGTTGTTCATTGTCACTTCCTTTTCCCATTCTTATCATTTGTCTTAGACATGGTGTAAACCTGCAAGAAAACGTTAGAAAGGACCTTACAATCACTCCCTCACGTGTTTTCCCTCAAAATAAGATTGTACACTCGTGTTTTCACACAATATTAATGGCTTTTCACTATATAAACTCACCCTCTTGCCTTTTACCTATCAAGTGATGTCTTTAAAGTTACTTTTCAGAAACCAATTCAACAAAACAAAACAAACAGCAAACAACACAAATTAATTGGAAAGAACAAGTAAATCCTAACAAGAAAAGAAATAAGAACAATTCTAGAAGCAAAGTAATACACGGACAGAAAGAAAATAATATGCTATACACAGATGGAAAAGATGTGTATGCAATGATTTTTGTTTATAATTGAATAATTTGAATGCAAGATTGTCCAATTCAATGTGATGGAAGCAAAGAAAGGCACAAACAAGAAAGTAAACTAAGAATCAAAGAAAGACACTTAATATATTTTAAACTCAACAAAAAAAAACCCAAGAGCTCAAAGAATAAATTTCAAATCTGCCCAAGGTTTAAAATAGGCAACTCAACGTGCTTTTTACTGTTTTTTTCGCTACTATTAATGATTCCACTACTGTTCACCTTTCTTTTGGGTATTATTCACCCTTTTTGGGAATTGTTCACTTTTTCAGTACTGTTCACCTTTTTTGGTACTGTTCACCTTTTTTTCCAGTATTGTTTACCTTTTTTGGGTACTGTTCACTTTTTTTGTAAAGAAACAAATAAGAAAAACACAATAAAGATATGTATAAGTTCAATAAAATTAAGCCAAAGCTCTGATACTAAGATGATGCGGAAAATCCCAAGAAAACAAAGTTCTCGAAACCCTTAATCTTATTGAATCAAAACCCTAATCTTTTTATTCTAAGAACATGGTAGATTAAACTTCAAATCATAAGTTTGAGACCCAATCCTAAAGAAATGTGAAATCAATTTACGTTGCAGGTACTTATTGATGCATATCAATTTCTTGAAATAACCATGAAGACATTCACGCCTCACTTGAAGAATTCAATTCTAAAATTTTATTATTCATCCAAATCTAGCTTACAAAGATATAATAAGGTGTAAATACCCTTGACCAAGTCCTAACCCTAATAGGAATGGGTTTGCAAGCCCATCTAACGAAAACTAGGCTAATCCTAGCAAATCTAGGAGTATCTAGCCCATTGAACATAATCTGATCCAAGTCCTTTTATGAATGGGCTAAACACATTAAAACAAATAAGTCTCAAAATAACCCAAACAAACAAAGCACATGCTACTAACTAAACGAACAGCCCATAAACAAATCCTTGGACCTAAAATAAGAGATAATAAATAACAAGCCCAAATTATCAAAAAAATGCACCCCAAACAAGAGTTGAGCTTGTTTCCCAAAATGGCTAAGTACTAGCCTCTTCCAATGCCTCCTCTAACAAAGTCATAAGCTTGGGCGTGCCTTGGTGTTCTGCCATGGATGTTTCGGCCTCCTCGTGTACTTGACTTGTGATTAGGGCTTGAACAGAAGCTTGCATTGGTTGTTTAAGCCTTTAAGTTTGTTGCATTGTAAGAGGACCACTTGGCATGTGTAGCTTGTCAGGTTGATGTGTAAGGCGTGGAACTCCATTGTGAAGACTGGTTGTATCAATTACTATAGGGAATTGTATCAAAAATTGCAATTACTCACTCAAGGCAGCAAAAGTGCTGTGGATTATCATAAAGAGATGGAGATTGCCATGATTAAAGTAAATGTTGAGGAGGATAGAGAGGCAACCATGGCACGATTTTTACGTGGGCTGAACAGGAACATAGCTAATGTTGTTTAGTTGCAACATTATGTGGAGCTTTAGGACATGGTTCATTTAAGGTGGAGAAGCAACTTAAAAGGAAGGGTTCCATGCGAGTTGGGTAGAATTCGAGTGCCAGTTCCCCTTGTAAATCAAATTAGAACAAAAAGGAGGAGAAGGTAGATTATAATTCCAAGAGTGATAACAAGCCTAAATTTGAGTCTTCCAAGAGCATGGATGTGAGCTCTAGCAAGGAGAAAGGTAATTCTAATTTCCAAACTGGAAATGGAGATATCAAGTGTTTTAATTGTTAGGCTAGGGGGCATCTCGCATCGCAATGTCCAAATTGACGTACCATGATCTTGAAGGGAAATGGAGACATTGAGTCCAAGAGTGAACCTGATGATGAATTACCACCAAATGATGATGAGAGTGATGGAGAACAATATCCGATGGAGGGAGATTTGTGGTTATTTATTTTGATGACATTATGATTTATATCAAAAGCTTAGATGAGCATATTGATCATTTGAGAAGTGTTCTAAGTGTTTTGCATGAACAACAGTTGTATGCTAACTTTAATGATACAAATGGCGTTCAAGATACTACAAGAAGTAATCTAGGTGACTTAGAACTGATTCCAAATATGGAAAGTTGATACGGCAACAACCTAGAGTCAATGTCTAGATCACCTCCGTTTCAATGATTATTCTCAATACCTAAATTTAATCAATCTAACACAACCCTTTACCCCCAAAACAACAAGGAATTAGTAACAAAGAGTACAAAGATTGCAAGAATTGAATTAATGCCACAAGTTAGAACTTACTTGATAAGTTGAATCAATCCTTAAGGT
>JAOTAY010072908.1:0-16918 GCA_025629805.1 Erythroxylum baracoense | reverse complement strand
TTGGGAATGGTGGTGTTCTATCGGATCATCTTCTTGGGAATCATAAAGATTGCAGAGAAGGTTAAACCAATCGTGAAATCAGTTATGGCTGGTTCTGTTAGACAGACATTACCAGCTGTATAAAAAGATATGCATTCAACTTCTTAATGTTTTTAGTAGATAAATTATCAAAGTAAGTTTTATAAGGTGTTTAACTATGCTTATGTATCAATCAAGTGATCGAATATCAATGATATGAATGTTTAATACCATGTTATTACAAGCGAGCTTGATCCGATTCGATTAGATTAGACGGTTCAAATCTAGAGGTGGCAAATGGGTGAGGTTGTCTGTCTCAAGCTAAGCTCAAGTTGCCTATGTTTAATCTCAACTCGAAACTCAACTTTTATAAGTAAAATGACATTATTTTATTAAAAATAATATTATTTTATTTTTTTAATTTTAAAAAAAGTTCAGGTCGGGATGAATCATGCTTGGGCTCAAGCCTAACTACTTGAATTCGATTAGGCTTAGACATGAGTTGATTAAGCCTCAGTAGGGCTCAAACCATAGTAGCAGGGATCGATTAAATTTCAAGTTGTCGACCAAATTTATCGCACCTCAACCTTAATAATAAGGGTCGACTAAATTTCAAGTTGTCGACTAAATTTAAATTCAGATTGTTTAAAACAAAACTTGAATATATAAAAAATAAATGATTTTTTTTAAGTGCCGTTTTCTTTAAATTTAAATTTTAATAAGCTATTTTCACTTAATTTAATATTTTAGTATTAATTTTTTTAGTTTCATAAAGATGAAAATTGCTTCTAATTTCGAAATTACAATAAGGTATTATTCTTGCTAAATATAATATTTTCATATTATTTTTTATAGATTCATAATTATTATAAAAGTGGAAAATATATATAGACAATTATACAAATTAATTGTCTTAAATAAATTATATTGAAAAGTTTATATTTTTAAATAGTCTTAATTTTTCTTTCTTATTCATATTAAATTTAAAAAGTTGAAAATATGACAAGTAAAATAATCCATAAATTATATTCTATAAAGAATTTGGTAATTTGAATTATAAATTTGTATGAACCAAATAAAAAATTTTATTTTTAAAATTAGTATATTGACTCCTAAGCTAATTAATATAATATTTCAAAAAAATTATATTAAGAGATTCATATTATTTAAACGACATGTTAAAATTTTTAATTATTTTAAACTATAACCCATGAATTATGTTGTAATAAAATTTTTATTACAAATTTAAATGTTTTTAAAATCGGATAAGAAGTTAAACCGATAAGACAAAAGGTTTAAGATTAAAAAAAGTTCAACTCATATTAGACCTTCATAATAAAACTAGTTAAAGATTGAAAAAATAAAAAATTTAAAATACGATTTAAAGAAATTTTCCTTTATTAATTAAAGAATTTAAAGTTTAATTAAAAAAGAGGTTGTTAAATGAAAATTTATTTATTTATTTTAGTTTATAAAAAGTTATTAATTTGCAAAAATTAACCCATTAATTAACAAGATAATCGGTTTTTAATAAAAGAAGTTATTAAAGTAAATCAAATTGATAAATTAGATGGTTTAAAATTTTTACGATTGAATCTACCGAATTGATTTGAGTTTTTTTAATTTTTGACGAATTTACTCTAATTAAATTATTTAACATTTTAAATCCTTTACTCAATTTTTTTGGATTTAATGTGATTTATTCTTTTATTTCTTAATTTTAAAATTTTAAAATTATTAAATGTCATTTTTATTTCATTATTAATTCAAAAAAGTTTTCGTTTAATGTTTTTAATAAGCACGAAATAATAATGAATTGATCTTAATAATATAAATATAATATTACAATAAATGTCTGAAAAAACAATATTAATATCGTTAATTAAAGAAAACAATGTTGTATTAGTGGATCTCCCCTGCTCTTTTTCACTATTTACGAAGTACTCCAGTGGGCTCCCAGTTTATGAACTGAATATCCATATTCGGGAAAGATCTTCCGCCTTTTAGAAGCAACTGACGGAGGAGGAGGAGCATGATGTTTATGGCGGAGAGATCCCGACGTGGAAGGCAATATCGACCCTAACAACGCGGACGTGGACATGTCGACCGCCGACGATGACGCTGTTAATTAGGTTCCGAAATCCTAGCATGATTGAATCGATTACTACTCTTTTTTTTTTTTGAATGACGTTTAACTGTTAATGGAGTGCAGGAGTTGGATGAGATTGTTAGAAATATAACTCACCCCCAAAAGCTAGCTCAAGAAGGGGAGGATTGCACACTATTATAAATTGTTGAATATTCTTGTAGCTGTCCGATGTGGGATTCCTGACACACCCCCCTCAGTCCAGAGTAGGACTGGACATTTGATGGACATATTAGGCAAAGGGACATAACCGGGCACCACCCCAAACCATCAAGACAATATAGCTGTGATACCATGTTAGAAATGCCTAACTCACCCCCAAAAGCTAGCTCTAGAAGGGGAGGTTTGCACATTATTATAAATTGATGAATGCTCTTATAATTGTCCGAGGTGGGATTCCTGACAGAGATAAAGAAGAGATTGAAGGAGATGGAGGAAGAAGCTGATGATCTCCGCGAAATGCAGGCCGAAGTCGAGAAGGAAATGGGCTCTGTTCAAGGTTTTCATTTGTTCTCTTCTTTTTTTCCTGTTGTTTAAAAGGGTCTGTGTAACTCAATTTCAGTTTCCTTTGATGCATGTTCCAATAAGGAATTTAAGATAGCTACATCTTAAAAGCTAGCTTGTGAGGGTGAAGAGCCTAAAGTTCTT
This sequence comes from Erythroxylum baracoense, assembly GCA_025629805.1. NCBI lineage: Eukaryota > Viridiplantae > Streptophyta > Magnoliopsida > Malpighiales > Erythroxylaceae > Erythroxylum > Erythroxylum baracoense. The sequence continues at coordinate 14,106 of JAOTAY010072908.1, read as the reverse complement.
ATAAATTCTACACCAACTTTGTATTTAATCAATGTAAGATCCAAGTTTCATATTTTACAATTGGATCAAACCGTAATATTGATTTTTTATAAGGACCAACGTCCTTGTTGGTCATAGTTGACATTTCCAAATCACTACTCCTAGATTCTTGTTGATCACGACCATGTTGGACATAGCTGGCACTCCCAAGCTACTACTCCGTAGGCTACCACTCCAAGATTAGCTCTAATACTAATTGATAAGAACTAGCTTTTGGAGTGTAACTCTCCTACCATCCTTATCATGTTATGTTATCTATGTGTTATTAGTGGATTCAGTTGCATTCTGATGAGGCATATGTGTGGTAGTTTCTTAGATTTCATGTTTAAGTTTGTAGTTACTTGTTTGAACTCTTAAAATTAGTTCGAACTGCTGCTTGATTTCTGTTCAAACTCTTGTTGTGCACAGACCCAACTAATGCAGCTGCCAGTCAAGCAAGCAGAGAGGAAGCTGATTCTCGCTGTGTTTGTTGGCAATGTGAGGATTGAAGTCTTTGTTGACTCTGTTTTATAAAATATAATTTAGCTGTGTTTTTATAATTACTCTCTAAAAGCTAATTTTCTGTTTATCTCTGGTGTACCGTATTGAATTCTTATTTACCTTGTTAATGCTTGAAATAAGTTAATCAGCTACCCGCATCTGTGGCAAAGCATTTTCATTTGAACTTTAGAAAGTGTTCCAATTTCGAGAGAGTTAGTCTTTTTCGTTGTAAGATTCGAGAGAAGTTATAACTCCTAAATTTTTAATTTATCAATGATTTTTACCCTAATTTATTTGGAGGTTTTTCACGCAAAATTTGTGTTTTATTTTTTTAATTATTCTTTCAGTTCTATTTAGCTACAAACTTACTCTAATCCGGTCAATTTTTGACATCTTCTTCAACTCTCTACAGTTTAGTCGTTTACTTTTCACCCAATACTCATCTCTGGTTCTCCTTTTTAGTAGAGAATGAAGAGAGTTTATTATGCAAAAGATCGACCAAATTTAATGAATTGATCATCGTTCACAAATTAATTGGAATCTCTCCTATAAAATTATTACAATTTAATAGAAGAAATTTCAATTTAAATAATTTGCCAACTCATTTAGGAATGATACCCGTTAAATAACTATGACTGAGATCTAGAGCTACCAAATTATGGAGGTTAGAAATTAAACAAGTAAAAGGTCCTTTGAATATATTTTTGGACAATTGAATGATTTGCAGAAGCTATTCGGAATACTTCCAGTAAACCTATTTTTTGATAGGATTAACCACTTTAACATTGGAAAATTTGTACCGATTTTAATGGAATGCGACCATAAAGTTGATTGGTGGAGATTTACAATCTCCTTAAAGTTGCATTAAGGGAATGTGCTGGTAAAATTATAGATCCTGAAAGAGAACAATTTGAAATTGGATAAACCCATTTCCAATTTTGTATTGTTTTCTAATAACCAACTTAAACAGCCCGATCTATCATTGGAATGCCAAAAATGTGAAGATATTGCAAATCATGTTGATAGTACAGAAACTCAAGAAATGGTCCTCCTCGGATAGTGGATTGTAAAGAAAGCCTCTCTAGTTGAAACTTAGGTGTGAAACTATGATTGATCATCATTGTTTCTGCAAAGATTTCATTCTCATCACTTAAAAGGTCTTGAGTTTGGAGTGGTTGAGAAATGGAGAGAGTGAACTTGGGATCTTAAACTGATTATAAGCCAGTGATAGGGATGAGACAGATGTGATAACTATCAATGGAGTGTGGAGAACGCTTCCAGTAAAGTAATAGTGTGAGAGATCCAATTCTTGAAGAAGTGTCAAGTTCACCAAACATTGAGGTAAGGCTCCAGTCAAACTATATATTGTTATAAAGATTAAGATTATGAAGATTTTTCAACTCACATAAACCTAAATATATAATATAAAGAAGAAGATTAGGGAGATAGAGATTGAGGAGATAGTTCAAATTATGTTATTAAGACTAAATCACTTTCAGTACCACGAATGTTGTCAGTGAGTTGACAAGAGTCCATTAAGAAAGTCTCAAGTGAAGTCATATTTACAACGGATTCTAAGAAACTATTGATATTTCCCAATACGCCGAGTATCAAATCTAATATTTTTAAATTCTTGAAATTAGATAAGTCTGCATAACATAGGGAAAAAAAGTTCTTAGATATAATTTTGTATATAAATAGAATGGTTTTATCATAAAGAAAATTTTTATATAATTTTAAAAAATATATACTTTAATAAGTACAATAAAAAAGATCATTACAACTTTAAGACTTTAATTATTTTAAAGATATTTTCTTTAATTACCTTGTGACAATGGTTCTGGTGTAAAATTATTCGCGAGTAGATGAAGCGGAGATTTGGGAATGCCCTTAATGATTGTAGCTGAAACTTGCTTTAAAAACCGCCGATCCAAAGTACGCTTATATTACTTGGACCTTCAATATCTACAAAAAAGCAATTTACTGATAATCATAAGTAAATTGAAATGAATGAAATGATAAGTAGAAATATGACGCTTCTTCCCTTGCTCTTGAGATTTGTCTTTCTTCATAAGTAATCATATGCTATTCTTATCAATTTAACCATCTTGCAATACCGATATTCTTTGTAGTTTTACCAAATAGGATTAGTATAATATCATATAGAAAAGTCAAATGAGATAAAAGTTCATATGAACTATACAAAAATTGTTAAGGTAGTAGATAATTATTCTATAATTTTTTCTATTTCTTTGTTAGATCTTATTTTTAAATTTTTAGATAGTTTGCTTACCTTTCATTTTAATTTTTTAATCCTAATTTTGAAGAGATATATCTGACTTGAATATATCATCAATATTCATATCTAACAATATTTATTACAATCAATTAATAAATATTATAATAATCATTTCATATTTATTTATGATATTTTTGTTTTAAATTTGTACCCTTCCTTGAGTCTATACTGAAGAAGATGTGAATTGAGTGTCGAATATTAACTTTCATATGGGAAAAAAGAAATCTGACAATCAAATAGTAAAATATCTTAATCTTTTCATGCTACGATATACAAAATTCAGGATACTTTTAGATACAACAAACTTATCGACGTTATTCAGGCTAATGTCTATCTCCTCCAAATTGGATAAGGCAACCAAATCTTGTGAGCAACCAGAAAAATAAAACAAAAGAAAATTTGGTTAGATGCTAATACAAACTAAAAACCAAGTCTAACGTACATCAACTTCTTTTAATGAATTATGTCATCAAAGAAAACAACCGCCAACTTTCCATATTGATTAACCCTTTTTGTTCAGTATAAACGACATTTAAAATTTTGAGAGATTGAAGTCCAGGGAGCAAAGGTAAGATGCTAATGTTCAAGTCATTATAACTCAATTCCAGGAATTCTAATTTGCTCAGTTTCTGTAATTCTTCAAAAACTTCAGATTTCGAAACCTAATGTCATTTGCCACCTAATGTCACGGGGTTATGTTGGAGTGAAGCCAGGATGGACAAGAGTTAGCTTTCCATACTACATGTCAAATGAGAAATTTGAGTACATTCATTGTGCTATAGAGTTTTTAGCAATCTGTGGCCAGAGATTTCTTCCATTGTATAGCTTCAACTGGAAATCTGGCAGCTGGTGTTTGAAGAAGAAGGCATTCCAGGACCTGAAAGGCAAAGAAACAAGAGGTGTCCAGGATGTTCTCAGGCCACTGGTAACCACAACTCAAGCAAAAGTAATGGCAGATAATAAGATCAAAGCAAATGGCAGGCCTGAAAACAATTTTAGCAAGTATGATTCCTGCCTGGATTTTGCCAAATCCATTTCAATCCTGCTTCCCAAGTTTCCTGACCGTCGAAGAATTCCCAAAGACATTGATATTAATCTCTTGCACTTTCAAGTTTAGTTTTTGTAGTTCTCTTTATAAAGGAATTACTGCAAGCAAGGCCGGTCCTGAGATTTTATAGGCCCGGAGCGAAAGAGAAGACGTGAGCCCTTGATTTTAATTAAAAATAAATTGAAAAAAATTCAATATTTATTACGTCGTGAAAAATATTATACCCACGGTGGACAACAGAACAAATCCAAGTCCAAGGAAAACGACGACAAAGAGGAGCAATAGGAAAAAAATCGTGCTAGTTTTTCTTTTTTCTTTAATAAACTACATTCCACATTATTAAAAGTAGGCCCTGGCCCCCGGGGCTGACTGCAAGTTTAGTTTGTCATTTTGATGTTGTTTCCTTTCTTGACGAGAAAATATATACACCATTCTTTTCTTATTTATACCACATAGTTCTTAACAATTAAACTCTTGTTAACATTGAAAATAGGTTCAGTCTGACCTGATCTTGTAAGTTTTTTATTAGTTACATTGTTCTAGTTATAAAATTCTTTAATTGTTGAACAAAATGATCCAATTTTAATCTAAATCAATTTGAATTTACCCTTTCAAGTCTGGACTTAGGTTTAAAACATAATTTGCTTGAATTTTGAATGTTTACTTGGGTTGGATCTATGTCCAAATACCAACCTAACTCTTGTATTAAATATAACTCCTAACATTAAGGAAAATAACATTTAAAGTTTAAATTTATCATATTATTGACAAATTGACTCAATTTATAACTACATCTCCTACTATCAGTATCTAAATGAAGAAAAAATTTAGGAATGTTGTAATACAATGAAGTAAAATCAATGATTAAAAAATCATATCAATCCAACTTGTTTAACTATAAAAATCTTTAAACAACTAATTTTATTTTATTATTTATTTTTAAAAAAATTAAAAAAATTTCTGCATGCACATGGGGGCACGTGCATACTCATTTCTGGTCCCTTTTTCCTGGTTTTTGCTCCAAATTTTATTTCTAGTTTTTCCCATATGTTTATGCATAAGATTAATTAGTAATTTTATTTGATAATTTTAATTGTTTTAATCTAATTATGGCATAAACATATTTTTGTTAACAATAGTTAATGCTTATTTTTACCTATCGTAGAATTGAGCATGTGAAACTATTTATGATGAGGAATTTTTTAAATATTGATGTATATTTAAAATTTATTAAACTTCTTAGAGTTTCATAAATTTTTATTTAATAAAATAAATATGATACCAAATTCAATTATCAGTTATCTTTTGACAAATAATGTCACATTAAATAATAATTTTTTTGGCAACTAATAAAATTATACTTTATTTATGAACAATTATATTATATATAATTGTTCAATAATATTAGCAGAAAAACATAGTTGACTAGTAATTTGACATTATCTTAAAAATTGATAATTTTCTCATAATCTTATCAAATTACAAAATAAAGTATTTAAAACTTATTTATCCATTTATTAAATAAAAAATTAAACTTAAATTACAGCAGAAAATATTACAGAGAATAAGGGAATACTGTTTAATTATTTTTTTGATATTCTTTATCTACCACTAATATCTTTTGCTTTTGCATCTTTTTCCCATTTAGTTTTTTTGGATGATTGAAAAAATAACTACTTTTTTAGTATAAGATTATAAAGACTTCAGTCTCGTTAAACATTAATCCTAGATTAATTAAATAACGAAGGAAGATTACAATATTAGATAAAGAAAAGAATAGAATACTTATGATATAATAAAACAATAGATTAGTGTCAAGATCAAACCTTAATAGAATACCTAAATTTAGTTGGACTTGTTAATTTCAGATCAACCTAACTTAATTCTGAGTTATTTGTCTAAATTAATTAGATGTAAAAAATAGTTAAGCTCAAATCAAAGATTGGCCAAATATGAAATTCAAATTTAAGGTTGATAAGTGTTTGATTATGACCTAAAAAATTTTATTTGGCCTGAGTTTGACCTACAGGCCAATTGAGCTAAAGTTTCAGGGTTGAACTTGATCGAATTCGATTAAATATTATTTTTATAATTTTTAAAAACTCAAAATGATATAATTTTACTCACGGCGACATAATTTCAATTAAAAGTTTCGAATTTTGAGTTAGGCTAGGCAGCCTATGTCTGAGTTCCGTCTAAAACATGATACTAAAGAAAAAAAATCCAAATCCTGATCAATTTTGAGACTAAGTGCGTCGACTTCAGGCCATACCGAATAGTTATTGGCTCTTAAATCCTTCCACATTGAGTTTAACTGATGTGGGGTTGCTCTTCCATTACGTATTAATCAAGTTTTTTTTTTTGAAAAGTGAAAGAAATTATATTAATCATAATAAAAGCTATCACACCATTACAATGAGTCACATTGTCAGACTATAATCAGTAATTACTGAGGTATCCATAGAGAGCTAAATTGATCAGAAAACAATGAATTACAACTTCCAGCTATTTTTCAACACATTGCTAAGTGCACTGTGCTTGTTGCGAGCTATGAATGCAGCTCAAACTCAATTGACGATGTGTTCAGTGATCTGATATTTTTCTTCTCTAATTTCCTTATATAATCTCTTGTTTCTCTTCCTACAAATGGAGTAGATGGTGGTAGTAAAAGCTATTTTAATAAGTGTTCCATTTGGTTCGCCTAGCTTGGTCATGACAATAATCATGTTAAGTGTCTCCCTCCATTCAAAAGTAAACCTAGGTAGTTGTAGCATACTCATTATCCTGCTCCAGATTGCCTGGGTGTAGCTACATTAAAAAAATAAATGATTCTGATTCTCTGCTATAATTCTACATAAAATACAAGTGAGATCATAACTCCTAAACCACCTATCCTTGGTTCTGAGTCTATTTTTGATTACTAACTGAAAAAAATCGAAAGGTGATTGTTTTGCAAACTTTTCGATTCGTTTATGACAAACACAAAAATCAGAAAAATTAAAAGCACCAAAGATAAACACAATCGAGATTTGTTAACGTAATTCGGCACACCTTGTCTACATCTGCGAGGCCCTCACCTAGCTTAATTCTTTCACCAATGACAATAATTTATATATGGTTTTACTGAGCTAACACCACTCAACCCTTGACACTACCCCTCGTCCTCACTACTCGTGAAAGAATTTCACACCCAATTGTACGATCGCCTTGTACTAATCTCAATAGAGGAATTTTCTCAACAATCTTATAACGAAAGAACACTAAATAAATAACTCAAGTGATTAAACAAAATTCAACATAAATGAGAACATTTGAGAAAGAATAGAAAAACAACTCCCCTACAGATTTAGCTCCACTAAAATAGGTCTGAAAGTTGTCACCACAAATTATGGGCTGATCCACTCAAATACCAGTATTAATTCACAGCTATAGGATGAAGACGCTAGGTATGACAGCCCACGTAAACAACCACTACAACAAATCCAGACAAGATAAAGACCAAACCAAAAGCAAAGCAGAGAAGGAATCACGCATAAACCATCATAAAAATCTACAGCTCATTAATTCTTTCCTTCAGCCCACGACAACACCTTCCAAAATGGTGGTCACGCACATAGTAGCACACCTTCGGCTTTGTCAAATTTTCTTCACACACAGAGCAACTTCACACATAAGCCTCCAAGAAAAAAAATCTCACAAAATCATTACCATGTGTGTTGCAAAAAGGAGAAAAACTCAGTGATCACCATAGTCAAACCAAGACCTTAAAATCACGCCAACATGTCTTCAACTGAGAACCCTTTAATGTAGCAGAAAAAAAAAGACATAGAAACCTTCACACCACGCACAACTAAGAAATGTGTAGCACACATACGCAGGTATAGAAACCCCAATGGGGAACCAACTGCACACCAAGTACGTTAACAGCCACACAAAAAAAAAATCACAGCAGCAGTCCCTTCAGCCCAATTGTCACGTGATGCAAAGGTAGGCCATACAAGATAGAGTTCTATCATAATTAGGATACTTAACAAGATAGAACTCTATCTTTCATACAATCTTTTATCAGATATTATCCCACTCAAATTTAAGATATTCTATGCCATCTTGATTAGAATTTGAAGCTAATTAACATATTTTGAAAGTCCAATTATCAAATAATGTCAAAATTAATAATAAGATATGTAACATATATCTTAACAATCTCTCCTTTTTTGGCATTATTTGTCACATATTTGAAACTCCCCCTAAAGAAGATAATTAGACATTTAAACATCGAATGCACAAATTAAGAACTCCCCCTTAATCAAACATCAAGTTCCAAAAAACAAACATCAAGTTCTTCAAATTCAAGAAACATCTAAAGAAGCAATAATCCCACAATTTTCCAATCATCCAAATTTCTCTCCCTTGGGACAAAAAAATGCTAAAAAGCAAGATTAATAGTCACAGAGATACCTTAAAATCTCCCCCTGAATTGAACAGTCACCAAAAACAATTTGGTGTCTCTCCCTTGGGATAAAACAATACCAAAACCAAGAATGCCTTTAATGCGATCAATCTCAGCGAATAAAGAAGCATAAAAATCAGTAATAAGTGCAGCGGAAGATCATAAGCATGCAGTGCAATAACAGAAAACCAAGATGACAATTTACTACCAGTTAATACATATGCCAACATAGCATTGCTTACTTCAATTCCATCTTCATAAGACTGATCAAATTCGTAAACCCCACCATCAAGCATAGCCTCATGTACACATCAATCAACTGAACCTTTTAAAACTCTTAAATAAAAATCAGAAAGCCTAAATGATAACTCCTTCAAACCCCCTTTTTTTGGTATTTTTTAATAAATAACATCAAACTATACTTCAAAAATGTAAAGCAGACAGTCCCTTTGTCCCTCAAAAAAATTCAAACCTGAGCTTATTCCTCGTCACATTATCTCGGTCATCAACTATTTGATTGATTTGTTCATCTGAAGTAATTGACTTATCCTCAGTCTAAACAGTTGCTTCAAAAGTAGTAACTACCTGTGAATCTGGACAATTTCTTATTTTTCCTTCACTACATCTTTGTGCTTATACTTGACCCTTTTTAACTCAAGAGTGCATCGGTAATATGGGTTGCTGCTGGGAATTTAATGAAGAGTGCCTAGATTTTCAGTTTTGACCCTTTTGAAACGTCATTTGAAACAACTTGTAACATTTTGGTCTTATGTGCCCGATTACTCCACAAAAGTAACATGTAGGTATGAACCTTCGATTTTTCTTTGAGATTTCTCCTTGGACAAATCTGGTTGCACCAATTTTTTCATCATTCAATTTAGAACATTCACCTTTGTAACCAATGTCTTGAAGATCCCTTTAACCTTACTGATTTTGATCAACTTTTCTAACTTTTTTATGTCTCCATTCAGCATTCTCAAACCCTTTTCAGTGCTTGCTAACTTTAGTTTGGCTTCATCGAGCTTGTCTAAAGCTATCATTAATTTCTTCTCTAAATCTTAGATAGTATTCTTCATAGAGAAGTTGTCTTCCTTCGACCTTTCATTTTTTCTACATATTTTCACCCATTTTTTGTACATCACTTCGTAAGCCTTGTAAATACTCTTCCTTTTATCATCTGAGCTACTTTCATCACTGTCATAATCTGATATTGAACCTTGACCTAATCTGTCTCTGTTTTTTTCAAAATTTTCTGATTTGCCCCCTTTTTCATCTTTAGTTACTTCCTTCTTAGTTACTGTTAGTCATGCAACTGGATTTTTGCTATATAAAGCAACTAACATAGCACCATTTACAATTTCTTCATTACCATATTTACTTTTGGATTTATTCTTACTCCAAGTGCTAGTAAAAGATTTCCCTTTTCTCTTTTTTAAGGTATTAGCACATTTCAATTGCACATGTCTTAAGTCCTGACACTCATGGCATTAAATTCTCCTTATCTTTCCTTCACCTTTCTGAGTTCTGGCTTGTTGTTTGAAGTTGTTATTCGATGACCTCCCACTGTTTTGCCTAAACTCATATCTATCCTTCTTCATTTTCTTTAACCACTTGTTGAAATTTTTTGTCAATAATTCCACATCCTCATTCTCATCGGATTCATCTTCAAAGTCATTCATGGCTTTACCAATCTCGGCTTGCAATGCTAATCCTTTGTTCTTCTCTCGATTGTCCCTCAACAAATTTAGTGATATCATGGGCCTCCTCTATTGCTGTAAATTTCAGAATAAATCTCAAAAGCAATGATCTCAACGTCTTTTTCACTCGTTTCAAATTAAAATATTTCTTTTTGAGTTGATGTGCCAGATCCACTATATCATGCAATCTTTCATGAAAATCCTCAATAGTCTCATTTTCATTCAGCTTTAGTTCTTCAAACCTTATAGCTAACATTTGAAGTTTTGATATTATCACAGATTTAGACCCTTAATGAATAGGTTGCAAAGTATCCCATACTTCTTTAGCCGACTCACAGGTCAATATCATTAAAAAGCGTCCTTCATCAACAGCACTAAAAATTGCATACAAGGCTTGAGAATTTTCAAGCGCTCTTTCTTCTTTAGCCCTTGTTCACTCAGATGCATCTTTAAGCATTACTTCTCCCTTTTCATCAGTCGTCACTGGATGTGTCCAATCATTTGAAACTGAGTTTCATGCTCTTGTACCTTGAGCCTAGATGAAGACTCTCATCCATGATTTCCATGCAGGAAGTTAGAGCCGTCCAATAGTGATGGGTTGGTGATCAATGCACTCTCACTCTTAGTCATGTTTGCGAAACTCGAATCCGCACCAACTTGTTTTACCAAGTCCTGATTTGGTGACCCGCTTTTATACCAATTGAAAAAAATCGAAGGGGTGATTGTTTCGCAAACTTTCCAATTCATTTATGACAAACATAAAAATTAGAAAAATTAAAAGCACCAAAGATAAACAAAAGTGAGATTTGTTAATGCAGTTCAATACACCTTGCCTACATCTGTGAGGCCCTCACCTAGCTTAATTCTTTCACTAATGACAATAGTTTATACAAGGCTTTACTGAACTGACACCACTCAACTCTTGACACTATCCCTCGCCGTGAAAGAATTTCACACTCAATAGTATGTCCGCCTCGTACTAACCTCAATAGAGGATTTTTCTCAACAATCTTATAACGAAAGAACACTAAATAAATAACTTAAGTGATTAAACAAAATTCAACATAAATGAGAACATTTGAGAAAGAACAGAAAAACAACTTCCCTACAGATTCAACTATACTGAAATAGGTTTGAAAGTTGTCACCATAAATTATGGGTTGATCCATGCAAATACCAATATTAATTCACAGTTGCAGGATAAAGATGCCAGGTGTCAACCACTGCAACAAATCCAGACAAGACAAAGACAAAGACCACACCAAAAACAAGGCAAAGAAGGAATCATGCATAAACCATCACAAAATCTACAGCTCACTAATTCTTTCCTTCAACCCATGACAACACCTTCCAACATGATGGTCACGCACATAATAGCACACCTTCGGCTTTGTCAATTTTTCTTCACACACACAGCAACTTCACACGCAAGCCTCCAAGAAAAAAAATCTTACAAAATCATTACCATATGTGTTGCAAAAGGAGAAAAACACAGTGATCACCGTGGTCAAACCAAGACCATAAAATCACACCAACTTGTCTTTCACTGAGAACTCTTTAACGCAGTAGTAAAAAAAATTAAGACATACGCAGGCATAGAAACCCTAATGGAGAACTAGCTGCACACCAAGTACGTTAATAGCACACACAGAAAAAAATCACAGTAGCAGTCCCTTCAACCCAATTGTCACGTGATGCAAAGGTAGGTCATACAAGATAGAGTTCTATCATAATTAGGAGACTTTACAAGATAGAATTATATCTTTTATACAATCTTTTATTAGATATTATCCCAATCAAATCCAAGATATTCTATGCCATCTTAATTAGAATTTGAAGCTAATTAACATTATCTTAAAATTCCAATTATCAAATAATGTCAAAATTAATAATAAGATATATAACATATATCTTAACACTAACCAAGTGAAAATAGAAGCTTTCGAGTTTAATGATTGTCTCCAAATAATATCAAATCAAGGAACCCATTCAGGCATCACTCGACAGTATCTTATGACAGGTGCTATTAAGAAATGTACCTCTTAGGTTAGACAGCCAAATGATGTTGTCCTCTCCCATGCATCAGGAAGAGGAGGCAATTACTCTAAAAGTAAGGATAAGCCTCTAAAATTTCTACCCTATTCTCCATTGTGGATACGTTAAGAAACCCTTACATTAAATGGGATATGGTTTTTAAGTTGTGTTAATGCTGGTCTCTGAATAAGTGGATTATAGGAAGTCCAATTATCAAACCAAAACTAAATACTTGCACCATTCCCTAACCAATGTTTAATGTAAGGATAGACCAAGCTCCTCAAGTTAAGAATGTAGTTGAAAGTTCAAGAATATTCTCCAGAATTCCCAAGTTGCTAGAAACTCCGATTGTGAAGATGATATAATTTACCCACTTGGTCCATAATGCTTTTTTGTCATTGAAGAGCCATATTCTTTTGCATAAAAGAATCTTTTGTATTTGGGAAATTGAGATAACTCTGAGTCCACCTTGCTTCTTTGATAGAGTAATGTCACTCCATTTTACCTTAGACCAAGCTCCTCATGTTAAGAATGTAGTTGAAAGTTCAGGAATATTCTCTAGAATTCCTAAGTTGCCAGAAACTCAGATCCTGAAGATGATATAATTTACCCACTTGATCCATAATGCTTTTTGGTCATTGAAGAGTCATATTCTTTTGCATAAAAGAACCTTTTGCATTTAGGAAATTGAGATAACTCTGAGTCCACCTTGCTTTTTTGATAGAGTAATGTCACTCCATTTTACCTTGGCCTTCTTACCATTTTCTGTTTTTCTAGACCACAAGAATGTTTTAAGAATTCTATCAATCTCCTTGTTAACCAACTTAGGCAAAATAACATGTGCAGACCAATGAATATGCAAGCTATTCAATACTGAATTGATGATAGTCAACCTCGTTGCCATTGATAGAAACCAATTCTGCCAAGCATTGACCTTTTCCTTAATTTTCTTGATCAAGGGAATGAAATTAGAAAATTTAGGCTTGGTGGTTGTAATTGGTACTCCCAAATACTTGAAAAGAGGATGTGTAATATGAAACCAACAATACCAGTGATTTCCTCTTTATTTCACACATCTGAGGATGTGTACACATTACTCTTCTCCATGTTTACTTGTAAGACAGACTATTATGAAAATGTATGCAAAATATTTTTCAAAACTCTTGAGTGAGTGTCTGCACCACTGAGTAGCATCAATTCATCTGCATAGATCAAATGTGTTAACTGGAGTCATCTACATTCATGGTGGAAGAGAAATCGGCCATTACTGGCAATAAGTTTGGAGATCAATTTAGATATCCCTTCCTTTGCTAAAGTAAAAAGGTAAGGAGAAAGATGATTCCTTTGCCTAATACCTTTAGTTGGCCTGAAAGGTAAAGATGGAATGTCATTCACCATTACACTGAAAGAGAGTATTTAGATACACTTTAATAGCTAATCTCTAAATTTGGGTGGTAAGCTTATACTTCCAACTAATAGTATCATACGCCTTGAAGAAGTCAATTTTCATCAGACAACTTTTGATAGGCTTTCCTGAGTGGTATTCCCTTAACAACTCTTGTAAGAGGAATATATTGTCTCCAATACTTCTCCCCGATAGGAATGCCCCTTGTGCCATGTGAATAACTTATAATAATGCAAGTTTTAGCATTTGAGAAAGTAGCTTGACAATCACTTTATAGGCAGTAGTGCAACAAGAAATAGATGCAGTTATGGAAGATGGATATTCAAAGTTTGTTAAGTTTTTCTTATGGCATGATCAGAGGCATATTTGTTACTATCAGACATCACTTCCAAAGTTGGTAAGTCTTTCATTGGATAGAATGCTTGCAATACTAAAATTATCATATTAATGAAAGCACTATGATCTTAGTGAAACTTTTTATATATTTGAACAGTCAAAGCACATAATTTCTATTTTCTGGTTTTAAAGCCCAAGTTTAAAGTGGTATGTACTGAAGCTACTTCCTTAAAACAACTATGGGCTGTTTGGTTGAGGGTAATAGAATTTCTATTACCCTCCTATTCTTAACCATAACTATTCCTCTGTTTGGTTTAA
>JAOTAY010072827.1:0-16928 GCA_025629805.1 Erythroxylum baracoense | reverse complement strand
CTAAATTTTGTTCCCAATTCCATTTCAATTTCTCTCAAAAATTCCAATGGCTCGATTCAAAATTTCTTAATTTCATATGCCTAAGTTCCCAGTGCCATTGGACAGTCAATTTTACTACCGGGAATTCCTTATTCTGCCGCTTGGCAGTTTTTCGGGTCCGGAAATGATTCCGAAAAATTTCCAGAAAATTTCTATAATTTTCTAAAAATCACAGAACCCTAATGAGCCTCTCCAATTCCAATTTTTCACTCACAAAGTCTATTTTTCAAAAATCACTCTTTATGCACTTATACCGGGAAGATGTCATGAATGCATGTATAGTAAATTTTTATGCGCAAAACTCACTATTCACAAATGCATGAGCATGAGATGTGTTGTCCTAATTTCTCTGATTGTACCCGTTTCCCTGGTCCGACCCGTGATATGGGAACGGGACGTTACAAATGTGGTCATGGACTCATGGTCAAGAAAGTAAACGAGAAATGAAGAATGTGCATCAAGTTCACCGATCTATAAAAAATGCCTAAAAGATATATATCTTTTGTCAATTATAAGATCAATTGGTGGATGTTACTTCAAGTTTCATATATGCCTACTTAGAGTATAAGAAGATAAAGATAAAAAAGGTAGAAGAGGAAAAAAACATCATTTGTCATATAAAAGTGCATATGGTGTTATAACTTCATACCTTTCAATCTAAACAATATAGGGACATCCTAACAAAGGTTAATAAACTTAGTCTTTCACAAATAATCAGGAAGAATCATGGAAGTTGGAATCAAAGCATTATTAGATATCTTCTGCCCATATATTGATGATATGATTATGAAATAAGGGTTAAAGGAAACTATATTCTTAAATGGAAGAGTATTTTACAATCCTATGGAAGGATTGAATGAAATTAAATATTAAAAAATGTATATTCGATAATCGACCAATACTTATTATTTTTCAAAATATTCTAAAAGCCTTATGAGTTTGAGTGGACCCAAGATTTCCAAAAAGCCTCAAAAAAATTGAAGGATTGTTTTAAGAGTCCATGTCCGGATGGGCCCCAACCTTATATATATATTTAAAATAAAAAAACCTGATCTCGACCCATGGCCTGGTTAACCCCGAGCCAAAATTAAGTCAGGCCAGTTCGGGCTAAAATTGACATTCCTACTCATCAATCAAGACTAATCTTATATCTCTATATAGTTGTTTAAGACATGCCCTTTATCTCTGTTCCAATTAGGGAAGAAGATAACACCTAAATGCCTATATATTATATAAGTAAGATATTATATGGCCCATAGTTGAGTTACTTGAGTTTGGAAAAGCATCAAACTCACAACTTATTAAAGCAAGGAAGTCAATGCCTTCATTTAGGTTCACATCATCAATATATGTATAGACTTTCACTAAGGCAAGTGCTTCATAAACAAGGTGTATCAAGAACACTTGTAAAATGATTGATTGAGTTAGGGAGTTTGACATCATGTGCATCTCAAAAGGCTCTTTAAAATAGCAAGTCATAGCAAATTTCGAATTTAAAATTTCAAAATCTTTAAAAGATCATACTGACTCTATGAGAACCCTACAACCAATAATGAACACTTGTGGAAAAAAGTGAAACACTATTATTTAGTCTATAATTGTCTAATGAACTTCAAATTAGGCTAATAACTATTACCTCAGACTCAAAACTTACAGTAAACTAGTCTAGTGATATCCATAAGTTAAAGAAGACAAATTGACAAAGTATAAAAAATGTTTTAGACAAATATAAGAGAAAATAAAGTTAAACATCGATATGACACCCATAAAACAAACCAAAAGGTTGATCATTTATTAAAAAATAGAAACCAAAAAAGATTTTTTTCCTCAAGAAATTTTTACAAAGAATAAACATAGCTAATAACAACTATAGAAGACAAAATACAAAAATACTTCCATAAGGAGAGGCTATAAGATTAAAAAAATATTTAAAAAGCTCATAGCCTAAGTCTTATGATATTTGATCATTAATGGGTAGCTGTTTAAAAGGTCATTCACCCTGCCATATCTAAGATGCATCCTTAAAGCTCAAATATAATATGTTTTAAATGGGATTCACAAAAAGGGTATATAAAGCCCATTAGGAAGGATCATCCTTGGCTAATAAGATTTTAATGTAAGGATATTCTAGCCTAAATTTCAAAGACATGCTCAAGAGTTTATGAGGAAATATGATAAGTGCCAATGGTACTTAAACTCGCAATACTTGCCTATTTCTAACTATACCATAATATCAAGCATCATCTCTATCTCCTAATGGAAAAGGGGTGTTTTAAGACAAATTTTCACCATAATAAGACAACTTAAATTCCTCTTATTTATGCTTGATTATTTCATGATGCGGATCAAAGAAGGAACCTTAGCCAATATGACAAAGAAAGCAGTTAAAGACTTTTCAAGGAAAAACATCATAAATAGGTATGGTGTACCATTAATAATAGTTACATATAATAAGATCTAGTTTGATAGTAAGGCTTTAAAAGATTTTTATAAATGATTGAAATTGACCATTGCCTTATATATGTTTCATACCTATAGGCTAATTGGCTAATTGAAGTCATAAGTAGAACAATAATATAAGGCTAAAAAGCCAAAGTCAAGAATGTTAAAGGAATTTAGACTAAAGAGATCTACAATATACTATGCCCATACTAAACAATACTAAGAACACCTATTAGAGAAACACCTTCAATATTGCCTTTTGAGTTTAAACCTTGGTGTATATAAACTAAGATTACTAAGTGTAAGGGTATAGAAAAGTAAACCTTAGGAGAACTGAGAGGGTGAATCAAGTGAAAATCATCAAATTGGGCTACCGAGAGTTAGGTAGTTTAATAGATTAAAAATTGAATCGAACCGGTAAAATTGTAACAAAAGATTGAGCATAGATTTCCAGTAAGTTATTAGACAATTTCAAAACTAATTTAGGTTTTGGGTTTATTGAAAATTGAGAGATTACAATTCTATAATCTAAATTGGGTTTATAAATTAGGGTTAAAGATTATGACTTTAGAGAGAGTAATCCACCTTAGGACCGTCTAGACCTAGTAATTCGATAATTTCATAATCAATTAGATTTTCATTAAAGTCGGATTTAAACCCCCTCTCTCTTGTGCAAATTGCTATCTTGTTTATAATTTTTTAATTTAATTCTTGAGATTGATTAATTGATTAATTAATTTTCTGTGTTAGTTTGTTATTTTGATTTATTGTGAATTTGAGTCAAGTCTTAGATTTTAGGATTAAATTACTCCTCCTCGTGGGATTGATACCTTAGGTACTATACGAATGACCCATGCATTTGCGGTATTATTGAGGTTATAAATATTAAAACTTAGCATATGTAAACCGTTCGATCAAGTTTTTAGCGTCGTTGTCGGGAAGGTGATAGTTTAGTTCTATAGTTTAAGGCGTTAAATTAGTTTTTGATTATTGTTTTCACTTCTTTTGTTTTATTTTAGAATTTGTGCTCTTGCATGAATACAAAAGTCACGAGAGGTTCGAGTTGTTCAGTGGAAATGTTAGATTTAGATATCAATCGACTAGAATAAACCCTTAGGAAAGCTCGACAAGAGGAAGAAGAAGAGATAGGAAAATTAACAGTAGCCGAGGAGTTTCAACAAAACATGGACCATAGAGCAAACCAAGGATGGAAATAAAGAACCCTGATGGATTTCATGAGGTCGGGGTTCAACGCAGTGAACCAAGGAGTGGCTAGGTTGCCTATGTAAGTAGCCTCGTTCAAAATTAAACTTACACTTCTCAATATGATTCAACAGAATGTGTAATTTTACGGATTGGCTAACGAGGATCCGAATGCGCACATAGTTAATTTCTTTAAGATCTATGATACCTTCCGGTATCATCAGATGTCGGAAGATACGATTTGAATTAGACTATTTCCCTTTACCCTTAGAGACAAAGTGAAGACTTGGTATCATTCACTGAGCCCAGCCAATATTACGATTTGGGATCAGTTGGTTCATGCTTTCTTGGACAAGTATTTCCCGTTGATGAAGACCACAATATTATAAAGGAAATTACCAATTTCCAACAAGGTGACGAGGAATCAATCTATGAAGCATGGGAGATATATAAGGACTTGAAACGAAAGTGCCCACACCATAACCTACCGAAGGAGTTCCCGTTGTAGACTTTCTATAATGGAGTGAACCCACCAACAAGAGGCACAATCGACACAGCTTCAAGAGGATACTTAATGCGAAAGACTATTGATGAAGTAAAGGAGTTGAATGAGGAGATGGCTAGCAACAGCTACTTATGGATAAACGAGCGAGGAAGGCAACCTACTTCCTTCAAAGAGTAAAAAGAAATTATCACAGTTGATTAAATGATAGAGATGCAAGCAAAGATCGACAACTTGATGCAACGACTCAATAACATGAAGGCGTCATCTTCAGCTCCAGTAAAGGCCGTTCATTTAAAATGTGAGCTCTGTAGGCAATTAGACCATAATATCGTGGACTGCTACTTAATGAAGGAAGACAATTAGGAGCAAGTAAACTACATAAGGATGCAATATGGATGAGGAGGGGGTAACAATCCCTACTCCAATACTTACAACCTTGGGTGGAAGAATCACCCTAACTTCTCATGGTCTAACAACACTGGCAGACAATTCAGGCCTCAGGGACAATTGGGCTTTCAACAAGATAAACCAAACTCGATGGACTCAAAGTTGGATAAGATTTTAGATAAGCTTGAAACTTTAGCCAATGCACAAAAGAAGCTGGAAGATAAATTTGAGCAAGTCATTAGAAGCCCAAGTGAATCAATTATCATATGCCTTTTCTATGCAGAATTTGGGAAATATTCCTAGCACTTCAGGAACAAAATCGAGGGAGTAACTGAAGGCTGTTACACTTCGAAGTGGGAAGGAATTTGAACCACCCACAAGGATAATAGAGGAGCCCGTCCAGCCAGTTGAGAAGAATTAAGAAAAGGAGAAAGAAGTGGACATGAGCGAATATCTTCCTTATGTTGCACCTCCACCATATCAACTCAAAGATCCTTTTCCTCAACAATTACAAAAAAAAGTTAGACGAATAATCTGTAAAGTTTGTTGAGAAGTTAAGGATGCTACAGATCAATCTCTCCTTTGTTGAGGCATTAGAACACATGCCAAAATATGCAAAATTTGTAAAGGACGTATTATCGAAGAAGCGTACTTGGGAAGGTAATCAGATGGTAGCTTTAACTAACACTTGCAACTCAATAGTCACCAATCAAATTCCTTCTAAATTGAAAAATCTAGGAAGTTTCACAATACCTTGTGTGGTTAGTGAATTTGAATTTACAAAGTGTTTGTGTGATTTGGGAGCGACCATCAATCTTACGCCTTTGTCGATATTCAGGAAGTTGGGACTGGGAGAGGTCAAGTTAACATGAATGTTAATTTCGTTGGCTGATCAATCCATTAAAAGGCCGTTTGGAATAGTGGAAGACATTATGATGTAAGTGGATAAGTTTATTATTCCAGTAGATTTTGTGGTTCCGGACTTTGAAGAAGATAAGATCTGCCCACTAATCTTACGTCAACCATTTATGAACATAGGGAAGGCCATAATTGACATTCACGAAGGGAAATTATAAAACTCCTAGATGCAAGGATAATTTATGAACACAAGGAAGGCCATAATTGACGTTCATGAAGGAGGTGCTTAAGAAAGAGATTATAAAACTCCTAGATGCAAGAATAATTTATCCCATCTCTGATAGTAAATGAGTCAGCCAAGTACAATGCATACCTAAAAAGGGTGGAATGACAGTGATAGAAAGTGATATTGGAGAAGTAATTTTAGCAAGAACAGTCGTAGGATGGAGAGTATGTATAGATTATCACAAACTCAACTTAATGATTAAGAAAGATAACTTTCCTCTACCATTTATAGATCAGATGATAGCAAGGGTAGTTGGCCATTCATGCTATTGCTTCTTAGATGGATACTCAGGCTATAATCAGATTTTCATCTACTCTGATGATAGGAGAAAACCACATTCACTTACCCCTACGATACCTTTGCATACAGACGGATGCCTTTCAGATTTTGCAATGCTCCAGCCACATTTCAGAGATGTATGATGTCTATATTCGCTGACATGATACAAGACATAATGGAAGTGTTCATGGATGATTTTTCAGTCTTTGGAGATTCTTTTGACATGTGTCTGACTAATTTGGACAGAGTTCTTCAAGGATGTGAAGAGTCACACTTGGTGCTAAATTAGAAGAAATTTCATTTTATAGTGCAAAAAGGGATAGTGTTAGGGAATAAGATCTCACATCAGGGATTTAAAGTTGACAGAGCAAAAATAGAGGTGATAGAGAAACTTCCATCGCCAAGCAATGTAAAAAGGGTGTGAGGATTTTTAGGTTATGCAGGATTTTATCGTCGATTCACCAAAGACTTTTCGAAAATTGCAAGACCTTTAACAAACCTTTTAGTTAAGGATGTGCCCTTCGTGTTTGATGATAAGTGTATGTCTGCATTCAACACCTTAAAGGAGGCATTAATATCAGCACCAACTTTATAACTACCAGATTGGACACTTCCATTCGAAGTTATGTGTAATGCAAGTGACCAAGCTATAGGTTGTGTTTTGGGCCAAAGGAAAGATAAGAAGCTGCATGTGATTTACTATACCAGTAAGACTTTTGCAGGACTCCAGCTAAATTACACCATTACAGAAAAGGAACTACTCACAGTAGTGTACACGTGTCATAAGTTTCAACAATATCTTTTGGGTTCAAAGGTAATTATATTCATTGACCACGCGACACTAAAATGCCTTTTCAACAAGAAAGATGCAAAAGTAGGCTCATTCTATGAGTGTTACTTTTGCAAGAATTTGATATAGAGGTGAGAAATAAAAAGGGAGCAAAAAATGTGGTTGCAGACCACTTATCCAGACTTGAGGGAGGGGAATGCAAGCCAAGTAATGACATTAATCAAAAAATTCCCTGATGAAACTCTGATGCTACTTGAGAGCTTGACTACACCATAGTTTGCAGATATCGCCAATTATGTTGCCAGTGGTAAACTTCCATCAAATCTATCTTACCAACAAAGGAAGAAGTTCTTGCATGATAATAATCGATATATATAGGATGAGTCAACCCTATATAGGGCTTGTGCAAATGAATTAATGTGATGTTGTATTCTAGATGAGCAAAAGTTAGACATCCTAAAGCAATGTCATGAAGGTCAGTATAATGGGCATTATGGAGCCAACAAAATGGTAGCTCGAATACTTGAGAGTGAATTTTATTGGCCACATTTGTTTAAGGATGTGCAGACCTACGTGGTACAATGTAATCGATGCCAGATAATAGGTAACATTTTTAAAAGGGATGAAAGGCATTTATCCAACATTCAAGAAGTAGAAGTCTTCGATGTATAGGGCATAGATTTTATAGATCTGTTCCCATCTTCAATGGGGAACATGTATATTTTAGTGGGGCTTGATTATGTTTCACATTGGGCTGAAGCGGTAGCATCTCCTACTAATGATGGGAAGGTAGTGCAGAAGTTCATTAAATGGCTATTTAACCAGTTTGGAGTTCCACGTACAATAATAAGTGATGGAGGCTCACATTTTTGCAACAGATCTTTTGATGCCCTCTTAAAAAGATATAGAGTGCGCCACCGAGTTGCTACACCTTACCATCTGCAAACTAGTGGCCAAGTGGAAGTTATTAACTGAGAGTTGAAACAAATTCAGGAAACGACAGTGAACAACTCCAGAAAGGATTAGGTAGCAAAGCTAGATGATGCCTTATGAGCCTATAGGATAGCTTTTAAAACACCCATTGGAACAACTCTTTACAGGCTTATGTATAGGAAAGCATGTCATTTGTTGGTCGAATTAAAAAATCAACCATACTGGGAGATTAAAGCATTAAATTTTGATTGGAAAAAAGCCGATGAAAAGAGACTTCTATAACTGAATGAACTTGAAGAGTTTCATTTTAATGCTTACGAAAACTCCAAACTCTATAAGGAAAAGGTTAAAAAATGGCACGATGCTCATCTTAAGTAAAAAGAATTTAAAGTAGTAAACATTATTTTGCTATATAATTCACGGTTGAGGATATTTCTAGGGAAGTTGAAATCTAGATGGAGTGGATCATTTACAGTCATTTAAGTTTTTGATCATAGAGCTCTCAAACTGGAAAATGCTAACAAGGAGACTTTTAAGCTCAACGGGCATCATTGCAAGCTTTATTTTGGAGGAGCAATTCCCAAAGATAAGGAAGTGATTTCATTGTCTCTGAATAATTAAGATGCTTTCCTGGACGTAAGGTCAAGCTAAGGACCTTAAACTAGCAAGTTTAGAAGTTTGTTTCAAAATGTTAGTTATAGTTAGATTTATTTTCAATAATCGTTAATGAATTGACTTAACTCTCAAGGCGACCATCGCCAGCTCCATCTCCATAAGATTTGTGTCTAACATATTTATTATTTATTTTTCTTTTTCAAATTAGCCTTCAGTTCTAATTTTTATGTTTATTTCTATTTTATTTTTCTGTCTATTTTAATTTTTGTCTTTTCTTTTATGTGCTATTTGTTCCCTTTTCACATTGAGGACAATATGTTGTTCAAGTGTGGGGAGGGGTTATGTGTTTTACTTTTTATGTGAATGATAATTATTAGGTTGCATTGTGTCAACTGTTTGAATGTGTCAATGGCTTCGATGGACTGAAATTTATTTAATTCTAAACATAGTCTATTAGGTTGTGAATAATCATTAGCTTGCAAAATGAGTGAATTAGGGGTATTTAGATAAATATACAGCTTAATTAGGATCTACTATTAATTTAGCACCCTTTAGGTCATCACATTCATTTATAATTTAAGGCCTTTCAAATTAAGTAGCTTAACTAGTATTTTTCATGAAAATGAGTAGCTTAAACAATAAAGTAGGCAATAAAACAACAAACAAATGTGTGTGTTAAATAATCACTATTCTGTTGATCTTCGGGTTATGAATAGAGCTAGTAGCCAGTTGAAAACGTGATATAGCTAAGTAACCAGATCGACACGCATCACAGTTGTTTACCTTCGCGTTAAAAAGTTATAATGACGTTTCAACCAAGCAGTTTAATAAAAACATGACTTAGTCAAGTAACCGGATCAACATTCATTACCAATGTTTGCCTCCGTATAAAAAGACTATGTCTATGTTCAAAAAAAATGTATTTTCTTAATAAAAACCTATCGGACTTATAATAAGCTTGGCTTTTCATGAAACCATACTTACGAACAGTTACAAGGTCTGAAGGACCAAAGAATTACTAATGTGTGTGTACAATTGGAAAGGGTAAATAAATTAACATAGATCTTAATTAATTTGTATATTTAGTTCAAATCCCCTAGACTCTGATTTTACATGTTAATGATTAGGTATAACTTGTATGACTGTATTTAAGATTAAATTTATTTTATGAAGTTGAATCCATTGCCTCATTAGTGCATTGTGTGTTGTGCGTTTGTTATTTTGTTTGCTTGAGGACAAGTAAACGTTTAAGTATGGGGATGTTGATAGTTGTGATTTGCATTATCTTTTAGGGTTTAATTTGTTAGGTATTTAGTGTTAATGTTAGTGTTAAGTGTGTGTTTAGGTTTTAAATCTGTTCGTTTATGTGTTTAAGTGTTTTTATTGGTTAGTATGAGTCTTTGAGCTTAGATGTTATGTTTTTTAGGTACATTGATGTATTTGTTAGTGTTTTAGGGTCAACAGCAAAGAACGGAGAAGTTTCAGGCCAAAACCACGAGCCACGATCGTGGCAAAAAGATGTAAGCCACTAGGATCCAGGCCACGATCATGACACTTTGTTCATGATGGTGACAGAGAGGCTAGAACTAGGCCACGATCGTGGTACTTGAGCCATAATTGTGACAGAAAGGGTTAGATGCTGGCCATGATCGTGACAGGCAGGGCCACAATCGTGGCTTGTATAAGCAGACACAAAAATAGGTGAAAACGTCAAGTTTTAAGGAACTTTTCAGACCGTTTTGACCCTTAATCAACCCTAGGGCTTCTAAGGTATTTAAGGAACAATAAGAATAGAAGAGAGAAGCTTTTTGCATCAACCAAATTCGAAAACTCTAGAGAGCTTATCAAGAGATTTGAGGAAGGAGACGAAGGAATAAAGACACAAAGAAGAAACTTGACATGAATTACTTCTCAGAACAGGTCGTTTCTCGCAGTTGTTACCTCCATCGTCATCCATACTAAACTATTTCTGGTTTATTCTGTTCTTACAATTGTATATAATTTGAGATAGCCATAGATGATAGATTGTTGAATGTTGAGGATACCGTCTAAACTCACCTACAGGATTTGTCTTTGATATTAATGAAATTTGATTTATTGCGATTTTATTGAGTCCTTCGTGATTCAATTTCTGTTCTTCATAATTAGGTAGTAAGCTGAGAGAGTGAACTAAGTGAAAATCATCAAATTGGGCTAACGAGAGTTAGTTAGTTTGATAGATTAAGAATTGAATCGAACTGGTAAAATTATGTAACGAGAGATCAAGCATAGGTTTCCAGTAGGTTATTGGACAATTTCAAAACTAATTTAGGTTTTGAGTTAATTGGAAATAGAGAGATTACAATTCCATAATCCAAAATAGGGTTAAAG
Source organism: Erythroxylum baracoense (assembly GCA_025629805.1). Lineage (NCBI taxonomy): Eukaryota > Viridiplantae > Streptophyta > Magnoliopsida > Malpighiales > Erythroxylaceae > Erythroxylum > Erythroxylum baracoense. Next base: position 6,221 of record JAOTAY010072827.1, on the reverse strand, counting down.
ATTATAACTTGAGAGAGAGTAATCCACCCCATGACTGTCTAGACCTGGTAATTCGATAATTTCATAATCAATTAGATTTTCATTAAAGTCAGATTAAAACCCCCTTTCTCTTAATTGGTAGTTCCTAGGTTGATTCTTGATTGGGTTGCGCAAAATGCTATGTTGTTTATAATTTCTGAATTTAATTATTAAGATTGATTGCTTAATTGATTAATTTTTTGAATTAGTTTGTTATTTTGATTTATTGCAAATTTGAGTCAAGCCTTAGATTTTAGGATTAAATTACTCCTCCTCGTGGTTAAAACTTAGAATATGTAAACTGTTCGATCAGTCCAAAAGAATTTTCTTTACCTACTTAGTTAAAGAAAAATCTATAATCCAACAAGTCTTAGATCTAGAAGAAGTTCCTTTAGCTCATTAAAATAAAGTAAAAACCTATAGGTCAAAAGGCCTTAGTTTTGGTTCAAAAGGCCATAGGTTTAAGAGAAATCTATTAAGATCCTTCACTATAGAAAACTTATAGGTCAATAATCATTAGGTCTAAGGGAAGTATCTTTTGATGCTTAATGTATATTAAAATTTTACAGTTTTAAAAGTCTTAGGTCCAAAATATATCATTTTAGCTTCTTAGTATAAGGAAAAAAAGTGTAAGGTCTTAAATTTGTAAGGCCCTTTAGCTTATTGGCATAAAGAATAATCCCTAAACATTTAATTATTAGGTTAAAAAATGTTCATAAAGTTGAGTAACTGGAGGCATTCATAACAAAATATTTGTCTTCACATCAAAAGGCTAGAATGACACTTTAATTAAGATAAATAAAAAACATAACCTAGTTGAGTAACCGAGAGACATTCATGACAAGGTGTTTGCCTATGTGTCAAAAGACTAGGTGATTGTTAAAGAAAATCTTAAAAAATGCTGCTTGTAATAAAATTAAACCTACCGATCTTTTGAAAATAGCAAGAATTTTCATTAAGGGTTAGTTAGTGATAGTTTGCTTTTTATTTGATCAATAATAATAAGTGCATGCTTACAAGTGTCATAGGTGTATGAATAGGATGCCGATATTTTGATTGATATGTATATTCAAATCACAGAACTTAAGCATGGGTGGAATAAGTTTATATGTTGGCACTTTTTAAGTTGTTGATGTTTGAGGTTAAGTTAATTCCATGAGATTTGATGCCACTATACCTTTATTACATTGTTGCATGATTTTGTGTTTTTGTGTTTTGTGGTTTTAGTTTTGCTTAGAGACAAGCAAAGATTTAAGTGTGAGGATGTTGATAGGTGTACATTATATAATATGTTTTCTAGATGTCTAAGTGCGTTTTTAAGTGTAATATTAAATGATAACCATATGTTTAAGACTTAGAATTGTGTTCTTGTTACTATTTTTATGTTGTTTGATTATCTTAAAGCAAGGATTTGATCTTAATATTATGTTTTAAGAGTTGTTTGATGTGTTTGTAAGTGAAAATAGGAAAATTTGAAAAGATAAAGAAGGACTTGAAGTGCATTGATTGACTTATTTCTTGATAGTTAGTATTGTAATAAACCACAGTGCACGACGTAGCTGTAATTAGTACTGGAAAATACGGGTTGATCCTATGAAGACTATGATTATTGGTAATCGCCTTTCCCTTATTACCTAGCCTAAGGATTGATTTTATATTTTTAATAAAAATAAAATAAAAAATTAAAGAAATAGGAAACAAAAATAAACACAAAGATAGTGAAATTCATTTAGAAAATTATCATTATCAGAAATTAGTATCTAGGCTCGAACCCCCCTAAATCTTTAACAAATTAATCGTTCATCATGCAATTGTTTGTTGATTAATTACACCATAGAGACTCCTATAGTATTCTAGTAGCTAACCTCGAGTCTATTAACAACTAATCCAAAGGTCTCTAACCGAATTACTCAAATTAAATTTTATAGGGTTGTGTTAGCGATTTATGAGTCACTATATTAGATTTAACCATAATATGGAGGATTTATGTTATCTTATCTCTAGGGTTGCAATCAACTCCATTTAATTACAATAAATCTATTCAACCTAGGATTTCTCAATCTCTATGTATGAAATCAGATTATCAATAATACACAATCAAATCACAATATATCAAACAATCAACTACATTAAAAAAGAATAAAATCATCTCAAAGTATTACATAAGGTTCATCTAACCTAAATACTAAGTTGCCATTTAGTTACACATTATCGAACAAGAAATCAAATATGCATTGAAAGAAAAATGAAATGAAAATAATGGGTTTGTAATTCTAAATCTTCCTGATTTATTTATATCAAATGTTCTTACAATATAGAGACTTGATCTTGTATTTTGATAGATCTTTGATGATTTCTCCATGTTTTCCACTTCCCTGGACCAATATCGTCCCTTTTGACCATTCTTCACATATAGAAATCACCTCATAAAGTCCACTCCTTTTCATTTGCCTCAAAAACATCAAATTTATATGAAAACCTATATTTTGTGGTTATGCACGATCGTGCATCTAACCATGCATAATCAGAATCGGCCTAGTATCGCAAAAATACATGACCCTACACTCCTTCTAGATTGTTGATTTTATGTTTTACGATGCGTTTTGGGATAAATTCTTCTCCTTTAAGTTCATGAAGACAATTATCACCTGTAAACACACTTGGAGCAAATTAAGTATCAAATATATGATAAAAGTATAAAATATCAAGTAAAATACATCAAATATAGGTGGTAAAATAAATCAAATATATAGAGAGAGAATGTAGAGAGCATATTAGCAAAACCAACTTGGTTCAACCATGCTCCTCTTCTTTCCTTCTTCATCATCTTCAAACATCTTTTTGCAACCACTCTTCCTGCTACTGCTCCCACCCATCCCCATCTACTCCTCACTTCTGGTTTTGCTTCACCAGGGGTATTCCTATCTCCTCAATCACCAAACATTTTCAACCATTTTCCCGCTCAATTTTCTAATCATTTTTTCACAAACACGCCCTACACCACTTGCTGCCATGCCATCAATTTACCTCATTTAAATACTCTGATTACAATGATAGATCACACACTTCCCGAACCATTTGATTTCCCCCCTCTACCTTCCAACCATTCACCATCTTCTTCCTCCCCTTCCACCCCTCTCACCTTACGAATCCTATCCCTGCTGGACCACCTGCCACCAAAACTTGGAAACAAGTAGTTGGTGATTCGTCCACCTCCACCTTAACCTTCACACCATCGGTAGAGATGGAGGGTATATTCCCTGATGTTGAAGTTCTAAAGGAGGGTGCGGCTAGTTAGAAAGAAAACATTGTTTGTTTCTATTTTGACTAACAACCTACTTTCTGTTGATATCCAGATGGGAAAATAGACAATGGAAAACTAAAGTGCTTATAGATGTTCTTCTTACAGAGGACAATTTGATCCTTTTTATCTTCTCCATAATGATATTAGCTCACAAGACCCTCAAAGAAGGCCCATGACATTATAGGAAAGAATCCATATTTTTACAACTATGGAAGCCAAATTTGTAGCTTGAATCCATCAAGTTTCAAAATTTAGCACTTTGGGTTAACTTTCACAATATTCTCCTTGAATACTGGACCACCTAAGGCTTAAGTTCCCTCAATAGCTACATCAGTAAACCAATATGCATAGACGAACCCACTACTATTAAAAAGCATGTCAGTTATGTAAGAATCTGTGTGAGCACCACCCTCTCTAAGTCCCCAACCTTGTGAGCCTTGGTGAAGATAACAAACTATGGAAAGATAGCATTATAATCTCCTACCACTGGAGACTCCCTTAAACCATAAGAGAAAATTTGAAAGGAAACTAGAAACAAATTTCAAAATGGAATTTATCAAAAGTTAATGAGTAATGAAGATGGCACTCCTTGTACTGAACCTCACATTCCTATGGATACTATTGATGCTCCAACTGTAACATTGATATTAGTATCCGAAGCCACTACCTCTCCAAATCACATGACTATAGAAGATCCCATTATAGCTAAAGAAACTATCCCCCTTGATGTCCCAGTCCCTTCACCTCATGAAACTCCCTATATTGAAGAAGGTGTTAAACAATTGAAAAACACAAAAATGCTCAGCCCTCCAATGAATACTTCAAACATGCCACTCTCTGTTTTACATTCAACATCTAACTCAGGAGTGCAGTTCCTCCATCTCTCTTAATAGTTGAGTCTGTCTGACTAGCAGGTGTCCCTAAACCTCCCAATAACACAGGAATGGCTATAACACTAGACATGACAGAAATGCCTAGTCTCGCTCCAACTGATATATTCCATAGTGTAATCCGTCGGAATCCCAAAGGAGTAAAGGTAAAGGCCTCAAAACCCCCTTTATATAATATGTCTCTCCTAACTTGGAATGTACGAAGAATAAATTGTCCCTCTAAACTTGCTTTCTTAAGAGATTTTGTACTATAAGAATGACCTCTCATCGTTGCTCTTCTTGAAACTACAATCAGAGCAGAGAACTTTAACAAATTACATTTTTTAGGCCATAACGGAAAATGATCACCAACTATTCTCATCACGCTTATGGAAAAACTATTGTGTGCTACTGATTCAATGACATTCAAATGGATATGCTGAAATCTAATGAACAAGCTATTTGTACGAAAGTCTCCTTCGTATAAGAACATACTAACATCAATGTATCTTTTAATATGCTGGTAACTATCCATTCCAACCTTAAAAACTTCTCCACAGACTTCAAAGATTGTGTCAATCATATTGAAGTTACTGACCTCAAACATATGGGTCACCTTTACACTTGGTTAAATAAACAAGGTTCGAATTCGTTTATCAAAAAGAAACGTGACTGAGCTTTTGTAAATTCTCAATGGCTGTGCCATTTCCCTCAAAGTTTTACTACATTCAAAGATCCATTATTTTTGGACCACGACCCATTTTTAGTTGAGAAACTTTTCTAGCAATTTATACAACACCATCCGTTTAGATTCAACAATATCTTACTTATGAATCTGCCTTCCATGAGGTTTGTAGAAAAGGGGTAGAGACTTCTATTGTAAGGACCAGACAATCTGCTTGTCTACAAAAACTAAAAATTATTAAATCTGAGCTCAAACTATTGAATACCTCCAAAGAGCCAACGAATTTCGCTATCAACTCTTCTAGAGCTGATCTTGAACATATCTAATAACAGTTAGTCTCTAAACCATCTAATCAAACATTGCTAGATTATGAAAAAATAGATCTTTCCAATTATTTACAGGCTATAAAAAATCACTCCTCACTTCTCCATCAAAGAGCTCAGGTTAACTGGCTCAAAGATGGAGACAAATGCACTAATTCCTTCTTCAACACAATTCTAGCAAAAAATACCACAAGTTATACTCAATTACCTCTAGGGAAGGAACACTTCTACATAAACCCTGGGACATTCAAGTCAAAGTTATCAATTTCTTATCCTCCCTACTTGGTACACCTAGTTCATCAGTCGCTTCTCAAACCAATTTACATCAACTAAACTTGCCCCAAATAACTCCATTTAACTTTGCTAATTTAACCACACTTGTTGAGGATGATAAGATAGAAGAGGTGATTTTTGGTATGAACTCTTGGAAAGCCCCCAAAACAGACAGCCTAAATGGATACTTTCTCCAACTTTCCTAGAACACTATCAGAAGCATAATTAACAGTGCAGTTAGGGAATTTTTCTCCAACAGATCCTTCCTCAAGGAAATCAACCACACCTTTTTATACTTGAAACCTAAGGGCTAACCCATCAACTTTTTGAGTTTACAGACCTGTATCCTACACAAATTTCCTATATAAAAGTATCTCTAAGATTCTTGCCACATGAAAGAAGACAACCATAGCCCCCTGATAAGGATAACCAAGGGGCATTTTTGCAAGGTCGACAAATAGGAGATAATGTCCTCATCATGAAAGAATTGTTCAAGGGATACTCTAGAGCACACAACTCAACCAACTTTATAATAAAGATTGACTTTCATAAAGCTTTTAATAGTATCAGTTGGGACTTCTTATGAAAAATGCTTGCAGCATAAAGATTTTGATAGTAGTGTTTTGTATGATATTTTAGGGTTTAATTTGTTATGCATTTTGTGTTAAATTGGTGTTAAGTATGCATTTAGGGCTTAATTAGATTAGTTTTTGTGTTTAAGTGTTTTTATGGGTTAGTTTGAATCTTTG
>JAOTAY010072816.1:0-16930 GCA_025629805.1 Erythroxylum baracoense | reverse complement strand
GGTGGTTGTTGATATAACCTAGGACCGGGAAAAGGCTTGAATAGTAGTATTCTCAGGTGGCATGTATTAACATGATGGCCATGATAAATATTGTTGACTGGATTGACTAAAAGGTTACAATCCATCCGTCGATAATCCTAACATAATATTTCAACTTTTAGCTGCAAACTCATAATAGGTGTTATTGAAATGTTTCCATGCCCGTGCATTTGATGGATGACTCATTATTCCATCTTCCTATCCGTGTTCATTATGCCATCTCATGTGAGATGTAGTAACATCAGAACCATATAGTCTTTGAACTCTCAAAGTTAGCGGAAAATAATACATATACTTCCAGGGTACTAATATATGTTTCATAGAACACTTTCTAGGCTTAACCTAGATTGACCACAAAATTTGCACTCTTGTAATTCCACATCATCTCCCCAATCATAGATCCTAATTTGCATCAATCAATCTTTTCAACAGGCAAACCAATACCCCTGATAAGTTTCTTTATATTGTAAAAACTATCAACCATTGTATGATCAGGAGGTAATGATTCATTATACCATCTAAGAATTTTATCAAAACTAAGATCAGAAATATGCCCTTTAGACTTTATGTGTAATATTCGAGCAATTGAAGACAATTGAGTCATTATCTCACAATTTAGCCATAATTCTTAGTTAGTTGAGTGTAGTAAGTTAAAAAAATTGTTTTGCATGTGGGTTCTTCTTTAAGATTTTCTATGTTTTGGTGAAAGGTATAACCAGTTACAACATAAACCATTTGCATGTGAGGATTTTTATTTGCACCCACATTATTTTTTCTAAATCCAATCCCCCCTTCAAACGCATCTACATTCACTGACGAATGCACTTCATTACCCCTTAAGGTGTTACAAGTCAATGGCTCCCCATGTCATGTCTACGCAAAATAATTTTGGGCAAACTCTTTTCTCAGCAAATGCTCATTCAGTTCATCAGTAGGAAGGAAACGAATGTGTTTGCACTTTTTACATAGACATCTAACCTTTGGGCCATCCATATATGCAGGTTGAGAATATGATAATGAATAAAAGCTTCAACTCCCTCAACAAACTCAGGATTAATGAAACCATCAGGTATTAATCATCTATACATCCAAGATCTATCAACATTACTCATTTCTGCAAAATTGTTAATTTAAAAGAGTGATTTCATAGTCAGTATCCTTCATATTCCCTAAGTTTACAGAAAATCTAAACTTTACGCAACATCCCTTAAGTATTAATCAATCAAATTAATCACCTACAAATGATTTCAATACTATGGTATGTGGCATTATTTACACCCTGTGAATCAAGAAAGCAAATTCTTATTGTGACTCTTAGGCTCATAGAATTTTTCACCGATAAGCCTCACAGGAGTTACATCATGGGTTTCCAACCTATAAACCATCCTAGGGGTTTATTATGCAAAGAATTGTCTTGTCTATTAAATTTATAAATTTCTTGTGTTAATACTAAGTTTGCATTAATTACATTGAAGTTAAAGTATTTATGTTTGAATTTATCACCTACAATTGATTTCAAAACTATAGTATGTGGCATTGTTTACACCTGTGAATCAAGAAAACAAGTTCTTATTATGACTCTTAGGCTCATGGAATTTTTCACCGATAAGCCTTACGAGAGCTACATCATGGGTTTCTAACCTATATATTATCCTAGGGGTTTATTAATGCCTTAAATCATCCATAACATCTCAAACTCATTCCACATACAGTAAATACTTAGACTATTAAAGAAGAACATGAAACCTCATCAATGATTATAAGAATATTCTAAATAACAACATAAAATCAAGACCTCCTTTGCATGCCCACAAAACCCAAACGTATCATAATCGTATTATTAAAGCAATACATATGGTAGACATTAGTTGGATGACTAACCTGGATAGACGGACAACTTCAAACTTCAAAAATACATGTGATTATATTTTTGTCCTTTCTAATTCTCCTAATATTAATGTCTCTGACATTGCAAGTGTTATTGGCTATAGTCTAAGGTTCTTCAACCTCTAGCTTTCAGAGATACATCCTATTATTGTTTGCATATAGATCCAAGATATGTATCTTAATTAGAATAAATTATAAAAGGACTAGGAGTTTTAAATGGCATCCACACTTAATATATAACTAACTATAACAGAATAAAAAACTTAGCAATTGAAATATTAAATTGTTTTCTTGACTTAGAAATATTATATAGATGTGTCTATGTTTGTTAATTCCATTAGAATTAGTCAAGCAAAAGTAGAATTAATTCTAGCATATCTTCATATAAGTTTGCTAATCTAATATATAATAAAGCAACTTTAAAGTTTAATTTTTTCATTTTACTCTTTTAATTAATTTTTGACCTCGAAAGGAATAAAAAAACCCTCTTATATTAATAGTTTATGCCAACTATAATTGACCAAATAATCAATAATTGATTTGCACAAGAATGTGGAATATTCTTATAACAACTAAAGTCTATATTATTCTTTTGGTGCATCTAAAATCAAAAGTTTAGAGTACTCGTCTAAAAGTATGAGAAAAATAGAAATGGTGCATGAATATATTCAAAAGAATGATTTGATAACTAATTACTCTAGTAATTTATTTGTTTCCTTGATCTTTAATTAAAGATTCAATACTGAAAGCATAAGAGATCAAGGAGAAATAGTCGAAGATGAAGTAGTTCATTATATCTATTCATCATTTACATTTGTTATGTTTGGTCCTACAATCAAAGCATGGTAGGTAAAGCCAAAGCTAGGAATTTTCTATCATAAAAAGAGTAAAAAATATTTAATACAATATTAAATTATCATTTTTATATGAATAGTTTTTAGGAATATATTAATCAATATGGTATATAATAAATATCCAATAGAAAATAAGAATTGAGAAAAACTATTAAGCCAAACAAAATTAATTTCCCTATATCAGTTCTCCTTAACTCTCATTTCACTTTAAATCTTTACTGTCACTCTTGGAGCATACTCCTCTCATTTCTTACTCTATGTTGAAGTTTTCATCACTCACTAACTATCGTTAGCCCATCATTAATACAAAGTTGTTGTAGCTTTATTAAGGGTATGCTACTAGTTATGTGATTTAGGTATTAGTCTAGTGTTTTGTTTATATTACATTATTGTCAACATATGTACTTTCTCCCTATGTCTATTCTTCTTTATACAGTGATAACATTGGTTGCTTTAATTTGATGGAAATGTTTGTTTTTACTATAGTTTTTCTTTTAATCCATTTATTTTTAAGTTTCACGTGTTGAACGAATTTGGGGAATATAAGAAATTAAAAGAATTTACAAAAGAAATAAGAAGAGAGAGAGAAAGATAGAATATAAAACCCATCATCAATTAATATAGCTATATCATACTTATATACAAGTAAAACCTCCATATTATCTCTTAAACAAATTTCTAAAAAAAACAATAATTAATTGTACATGTGAAAAATTATAAATTAATCACAACAATTTGTTTTATACTTCACATCTCCCTTAAGATAAAGTCTCTATAAAACCTGACTTAAAATTGATGTTGCACTTGATTTAGGGCTTTGGCCATTATATCTGCAAGTTGTAAATGTAAAGAGATGTAGGAAGTATATAAAAAACCTTCTTATACCTTATCTCTAGTGAAATTACAATCAATATCAAGTTATTTTATTCATTCATCATAACAAATTGCAATCAATATCAAGTTATTTTATTCATTCATGATAACAAGGATTTGTGGCATTTATTGTGTAGCTTTGGTATCACAAAGGAGGGTTACTATAAGCTACATAAGAATATGTAGATCTTTAAGAAAGTAGTTGAGCCATAGAAGTTCACAAGTTATAGCTGATATGCTTATGTACTAAACCTCTTTGGAGGACTATGAATTTGTATTTTATTTCTTTGTTTTCCTAGAAATAAGAGAATGATCTATGAAGATATAATAGCTAGAAAAAGATCTTTATATCATCATACATCATTAATTATGACAACAAGTATTGATGTATGATGTCAACATAATTAATAAGCCCTAAAATATGGATTTGCGATTTTATCTTCATTAATTCCAATCTTGTACCATTTGTTCCAATGGTTCATTATTTACTAAAAGCATAAGATAATTTGATTTCTTATTTGTGGTTATAGGTGATATGATATATATTTATATATGAAAGAAAACATACAACTTCTTATTAGCATCTTCTCTCTTTGTAAATACATAAATTAATCATAACAAAGCAAACTAATTGTTTCATATTTCAACATTTACTTTAATTGTCTTGTAATTTTAATTTCTCCATTTCCAATTATCAATATCAAGATTAAGGATAAGCCAAAGAATATGCAAGAGCAAGACAAGTTTACATCTTATTCACCAACACAATCAAATTAATTCAACTACATAATAACTCCAATTTGATTTGTTTCTAATTTAATTGATATGCCCCTAAGTGAAATTTCATTGAACAATATAAAGGAAACCCAAATTATCTCTAACTAATAATAAAAGAACTGCAATTTTTTCATTGTTTACCAACAACGACACATTCAAACCACAAATAAATGAACAATTCAATGTAAAAATGCATAAACCAACAATCTAAACAAAACACACCCACCTACCGATAGTCACATATATAAGCATTTAACATCTTTGTTTTTTGGAGACAAAATAAACCAAATATTTTTGTTAGCTGAAAATGATGCAAGAAGGACTAAAAACGAAGAAAAAATTACTGTTGTAAGCTTAGGAGGAAAAGGACCAACGACATTAATGGTGGGAAGAAGAGAGAAAATAACACAGGGGAGGGAGGAGGGGGGCTTCGGGTTTATTAAGTCTGTGAATAAAATGACATCGTTTGGATTAAAACCAAATGACATCATTTTATTTTATGAACAATAGGACAATTAATCATAGTGCCGTTTTTTTCCTTTTCAACATTATGACTTAATGCTCTTTTAATCAGCAATTTGACCCATATCAAATAAATGTCCTTAAGTAACTGGTATGTCTCTTGCTATCTATACAACCTATCTAGTATTATGTGAAAAAGGAAATATATCTTCATGTCTTATAAAGAAAAGGAAGTGTTCTTCTTAAAGTCACATGATTTCTAACCACCCATAAAAATATATGGCCTATTCCTAACTCTAAATTATCTTTCTATCTATGATTATTGTGAGCATAGCAGAGAAACCTAAAAATCATAATGTGTCCATATAGTGGCTTAATTCAAATTATAATCTCGATTGGTAAATAACCTTAAAAATAAAGTACTTTATCCACCTCTAAGACATGTTTATATTTTAGCTATAGTCTCCTATTTTTCTATAATGTTTCAACAAAACAAATCTCATAAACTATTCCATTGTCTCTATAGAAGCTTTATGGTGGTCTAAACATAAACTCTAACCCATTATCACTCAAAATTCTTTTTATAGTTTTTCTAAATTAAGTTATGACTATCATACAAAAATATATTAGACATTTATTAGCCTTGTTCTTTTTTTCAATACAAAAACTCAATTAACATAATTATAATCATCTACAATTGTAAGGAAATAATGAGCATTACAAGATGAAGCTACTCAATAAGAACCCCACAAATGAGAATGCATCAAATCAAAATAATTATCTATATTATGATTACTAATGAGAAAAGAAAAGCATGTTTGTTTTGCTCTATAATAAGTATCATAAGCCTTTTTATTTTCTAACTTAATGCTACTAATCCTTAAAATAAGATATAAGCACTAACATAATTGATGTCTCATCCATTAACGTCACATATTGTAGGAGTCTACTATTAGACCCTTAAAGTCTAAATTGTGGAATTGTATGAGCATTGGTGAACCTTGGCCAATGTTTAGCACTCAGGAGGTGAAATAAGGCAAAGACTTGCGAGTAGGTAAGAAAAATGGGCATTATCGATGAATTGACATTCATTGGTGCACATGTGTAGAAATCCTTGATGAAATGTAAGATACGGATTACGAAACCAAAAAACTAACAAGAAAGAGGCCTTGAGTTGGAGGTTAGATAGATCACACGCGTAACAGTGGCATGCAAAAGCTCAAGGTATTTCAACCAAGTAAGATCAAGCATAGGTCAAATTACGACCAGCTTTGATAGATAGTGGGGCATTGATTGGATTGGCTAAGGTGAGTTGGACTTACCTAAGACATCTTTGGTATGTCTAAGGATAAAATGGTGCTCAAATGATGGATCATGGACAAACAGACTAGGCTATGGGTGCACATTAGTCAGACCATATGTGAATTGACTCAGAACTTGGCTAACTTTCACCTTTAGATGAAGATCATAGGTGACGTGGAAAAGTTAGTGGGATGAATCATCAACGAAGTGGGAGGACATGGAAAAGAATATGGATGAGGTGTCTTGTAAGCATTTTACTTATGTTTCTTTTACTTTCTAGTAGGTTAGTGGTAAGTTATATAAACAACCCATTAAAGTAGTGCCTAAAGTGGCTGGGGATGTCAACCACTAACTAAGTTAGTGGCTTAGTGGCCTTTAGACTACTTTCTTATATTCTTTTCTAATAAATCTCCAAAAGCCTATAAATAGTTCTTTTGAGCAAAGACTTCATTCATTAGAGAGAGAGGTGGAGTTTTTGTATCCTTTGCATCAGTTGAGAGTAATATAAAGGTCGATAATTTTACAAAACTTAGTGCTTCTTTCTCTTCTCGTTATTGCCCATTCTTTAGTGTTGGCTTAGTAAAATTCATGGGTTTACTTTGTCTTTGTAGGAAACACCTAAAACATGAGGGGTTTGGTTAGGTTAAGTTGAATTGTGAGAGTTTAACTGCCGTATTTAGACTTTAACTCAATTTATGTTCAAACTTGGAGCTTTTTACAAAGTCTTTATAATAGTTGGTATTGGAATTATGTTAGTGATTCAATGGCAGGTGGTAACGATCTTATTGAGTGTGAGGGTGGGAGCGCTCCTTAGTCCTTTACCTTTAGGTGAAGAAGAAGTCCCTTATTATGCATCTCGTTTTGATGTCTTGGAGGGGAGGATACATGAATTGTAAGTTCAAGTAGACGAATTGTTCAAAGCAAGAAAGGATGCCGCATTTTAGATGATCATCCTCAAACATGCAATTGCAACTCAAGATACGGGACATGCTAAAAGCACCATGTTAAAGGTACGTTAACTAAAAGCTTTCGAGGGCATTTAGAATGCTAAGGAACTTGAAAACTTCTTGTGGAATATGGAGAAATATTTTGTAACTGCTTAGGTGTAGAATGTAGAAAAGGTGAATGCTTTGGCAATGTATCTTGATGGACATGCAAAATTATGGTGGAGAATGTGAACCTCTATCAATATGAATGCAGGTAGACCTTTCATTGATACTTGGGAGAAAATGAAGAAGAAGCTAACGGATCAGTTTCTTCCCAACAAAAGTTTATAGCTTATAAGAGAAGCTTTGAAGTGTTTAAAGCAAGATGACTCGGTGCAGGAGTATGTAAGGAAAATCACATCTTTGATGTTGTACATGCAGAACATGCATGTGGAAAGCAAGTTGTTCAACTTTATATATGGCTTGCAAGGTTGGGCAAAATGGAGCTTCAAAGGCAGAATGTGAAAGACCTCTCTAGCGCGATACTGGTTACAGATGGCTTATTCTCCAAAGTTCACCACCAGTTTGAAATGGAAATGATGGTAAGAAGAATGATGGGACACGAAATGATTCAAAGAAAGGAAAAGAAAAGGTATGTGAATCTTCTCAATGCAAGTCAAAGAAATAATCAAAACAAGATATTGCTTGTATCATTTTTGGATGGCTATGTCGTGAATGCCTAAAACAGAAGGTGAGTAAGGATAAAATGAATTTCTTGGTTGCGAAGGATCAAAAAGAAGGAGAGGATCACTCAACAAAAGAAATCTACCACAATAATTATGATTTGATGGGTACAATGAGCCTTGAGAAGGAGTGTTCAAATAAAAGAAAGGACAAACCAACAGAGAGAGGAAATGAAAGGACCCATCTTAGAGTTCCCCTTCCGGAACCCAATTGGAGCCCTCTCGGTGGCCACATAGGAGCCTTCTAATCGATATCTAACTCAACTGAGGGGTTCCCATAAAGTCAAGCCGTTCAACTATTAAAAACCTTTTATGCTTTAACTTTTACAAGTGCATAAAATTGTGGGAACTTTCCTTTTTTTCAAAATGTTTTATTAAAAATTTTAGTAGCATAATGACTGCTTTTCTAAGATTCCCAAATTTCAAAAACCTGCATAACACATTTTAAAATACTTCTATACTTACACCAATTTCTCAACTACAAATTATGGACTTCAAGTCCACTCACAAGCAACTCCAAACAAATAATTCCCAATAATCACTACAATAAACTTTAAAAAGCTAAAACATATTAATGAATTTCATTTAAAAGCATGCCTTTATAAATATTCATTCTTTACACAAATGTACATATCAAAATGACACAAGCACAGTAGCACAAGACGATACAACTAATGTTATGATGAAGTCCCAATTACCATAACACCTGTACGCATGCCTTGGGGAGGGTTATTTAAAAACATAAAAATAAGAGTGAGCTAAATGAGCTCAGTTAATGTAATAAGTTTACAAAAAGTTAATTTTTTATAACAACATAACTAAAATACTTGAAAAAATCATAAAGCTTATGGTAAAATATTTTCCATAACAATTTATTCGTGCATCATCAAATCTGATAATAACATAACATTCATAAAACACAATTTCGAATTTTCTAAATTGGTACCATACGATACCTCTCAAATCACTTTTAACATAAATAGTGGCAGAATTAATAATTTCATGACTTCCGTTACTCAACATAGCCCATCACTATTTTCTTTACCATATGGTATACTAGACATAAGGTCATAGAGCTAGTTCTATATCACTCACCCGTGATTGCTTAACCACTATTTACGGAGCTGGTTCTGCTTTCCTTACCTCATAACAGGTTAACTGCTATAGACCGGTAGTTATAGAGTTGGTTCTGCATCGCTTACACATGACTGGTTAACCACTATTTACGAAACTGCTTCTATATTGCTTACTTATAATAGGTTAACCACTATAAATATACCGGTATGATAACATGTATAAAGTCTACCGATGTACCATCGGAAAAAACAACTCTTACATTTAGGACTCATCTTATTTTCTAAATGAAGTATAGGAGGATCCATAATTAAATTATTTCAATGTAACTCCCAATCAAATAAAATTTAACTTTCAAATTTAAACTCATATATTGCCAAAGCATATACTTATACTAGCAATATTCACTTGTAAAATATCATTTAAAAAAACTCAGCATAAATATTCATTTCATGATTAAATGAAAACCATTTGCATAAAATCAATTTAAAGAACACTCATATTTCATTAATTCTTTTGAAAAGAATTTAGTCATATAAAGTAATTAAAATATACTCACATGTCATCAATTCTTTTGTAAAGAATTTAGTCATATAAAAAAATGAAATACATTTTCATACCATTAATTCTTTTGTAAATAATTTTGACATATAAAACAAATAAAATACACTCACATGTCATCAACTCTTTTGCAAAGAAATTAGTCATATAAAACAAATAAAATACACTCACAGTTTTGCACACTTATCACCAAACACACTCACACGTTTAATGACTCTCCTTTACCTACAAAAAATGCATTTCGCTTAGGCATTAAAACCATATATTCGGTTTAACCGAGTTCGTAATTTGTATCCAATTGTGTAACACGCTTGCCAATCATATTTCTGCTTACTTCGGTAAGCTAACCTATTGGTCACTGTTTCCAAATCTAACTTCAAAACTCACTTAAATACCATATTTTATCCATTCTAACTTACCAATTCCTTCAATACACAATCTCACCTAATTTAATTCACCATTTCACAATCATGCATGATGAGTTATGGTTATGACCTATGTCCAGACTCCATACCTCCATTTATTCCTTAATTTTCATATAGTAACCGTTTAATTAGGTTTTAAGGTCTTCTAAACACTTGTTTTCCACTGTCCCTTGTGTCTATATCATTAAAATCCATGCCATTTCAACTTCTAAATCATGAAAAATGTACCAAATATCACAACTTGTTTCAACACAAGGGCAGTATCAGGTCACCACTTTCTATCTCAAATTCCAATATCATTCATCTCGAATTAGGTCTAGGTATCTTCTAGAGCATTTTAGTAATACATCTTAGGTTTCAGCTGCAATTGGAATCAGTCAATTTAGAGGTTTATAGCCCAAGTTATGGTCAAAACAATAGGGTGGTTCAATTGATATAAAAATCATAGACAAATTTTCACTAAACATAACTCTCTTGACATATTCAACTAATTTTATGCAAAGAAGCATCACAGTAATACCAAGTCAACACTGATCTTAAATACATCCGTCTCACCCAAGAAAACCAATAAAAATTAGAAATTTGAGCTAGAAAACTTACCACTTTTTCCTCAAATCTTTTAAGTATTTGATGAGTAGTTCAAGATTTCCCCCAATCACTATAAAATTCCATCAAAAATGACTACACTCTTCTTCTTCTCTCCTTGGCTGAACTCTTCTTTTCCCTTTCTTTTTTTGTCTCTCACATTAATCTCTCATCACTCTCACGTTTATGTTGAAAGAAAGAAGCAAAATGTCATAAGTTTTGGTTTTTATACTCATTTAATGAATTACACATGTCACCTTCCTATTTTTCTCCACTAATCACTCATCAAACACATGTCATCATCTCATTGGTCATCTCTAATGGCTCATCAATCCACCAATATGTCAAAAGGCCAAATTTCTCTTTAATGTATTTAATTGGCTAACTAACCAAATTAAATCCCGAAACATTCCATAACCATCTTATTCTCAAATTAACCATGAAATAATTTAATTAGGGTCAATACTTATTGATTGGATGCTTTTAAAAATTTTGAACGGGCTTAAAATCATCAATACCCATTTTTTTCCAAAAATGGCATTTTAGTCCAATAATTTCGCATTACGCGAATTCTATGCAAACACCCTCCATTTTGACCCGTTTTAGTTCCTATAGACTCCAATCCTAACTCTAGAGCTTTTCATCTTATTTTGAAATTATTCGATAACATTTTGGTTGCCCAATAAATTTTTTGGATTGAATCCGGAAATCACTAAATCTCACCAAAATCATCCAGATTTCATTCAAAAGTATCACCTAAATCTCCAAAGCACATTTTGCAACCTTTAAAGCTCATTCGAGCTCACTCCGTAGCTTTTCAAACTTTTTGAAAATTTTTTGAGAAATTTTCATCGAGTCCAGAACCATCTATGGTTTATCCGTGTGTCTGTTATAACCTCAATAATACATTTAAATGCTTAAATTACTCTATTACCTCATAAATAGAGCATACTCTACAAATTGCATGTACAACACATTACACAGTACAATCATCGAACTAGGATATTATAATTTCTCCCCTCCTTATAAAAATTTTGTCCTTGAAATTTTAAACAAACCTACTCATCTAAACAATATGGATATTGAATTCACATCCACTCTTTGTGCTTCCACTTTTCCGATCACTTCATGGGGGCTAATGTATTATGGGCTTAACTCGTCATATCGTTTAAAACAGACTATTCCTTTCCATGATGGTATTCACAAAAATTCTTTGTTTTTGTTTTTTTAAACTTGACATGCTTCCTCTATTTCTACACCTAGCTATAATGTCGATTTTAGATACTATCACTTTGACCAAAACCATTTTGATCTTATTTATAGTTATCTGAACTAGTTTAGTCCAACCAATTTTCTTTGATCTATCTCATCCTCATATACTAGCACTCTATGTAACTATATACTTCCATCACTTATAGATTAATCTACAAAGAGGGTACTTACTTTAGATAGTTAGGAAATGGGTAGATTTTGTAATTTGATCCTTTATCTCTCATACACTATCATATCTACTTAGATTTCATGAAATTACTACCATCAAATCCTTTATAATACACTTCCATTTCCATTTCCGAATAGGGAGTGGCTGAGCATTTTTTGTTGTTAGTTCTTTGCCTCTCAGCCTTGATGACTTAATTTAACAAGCATTTGAACATATACTTTGCTATCACCCTTTTCACATCTTTTCGATCATAAAGCACTTTCAAGACATATTGCCTCTTTGGGTTCCTCAGATGCATAGCGTATATTGGTGAGTGACTTAATCTGGAATTTCTTTCTTGAGTGAAAACATGTCTAATACATACCATACCTGACCTAGCATCAATGTAACATTATTTCTCAATAAAATGCCCTCAAAATTTGCAACTTTTCTCCACATGAAACTTCTTTATCTAATCATTGCTCACTAATAATCAGTTTAGTAACAACCTTGCTAACTTAACCATAGATCAAACCATCCGTTTAACACCATCAAGATTCACATCTACTTAGATTACTACTAATGAAACTTTTAACTAGGGTTCTCATAAATCAATTGTTCGTATATATTTCTAAATAATAAACATTTGCTTTTTTATTATCTCTAATTATTCATATCAATAATTAATACTTAATGAATTGAACTGTAATTAGCATATTCATCCTCTAGATATATTCACACAAGATTAAAATGTTAAATAACTTAATAAACTTTTTTAATTATTGAGTCATAGAACTGAATAACTTGTATAGTAATCTCTTAGTACTTTTCTAGCTAATATGGCTGATGTGTTAAGAGATGGGAGCATTCTACATTTCCTGTTGAATACTATATTTAACTTCCCTTATATACCAATCCTAACTTCCTTTAGATGTAATTCACATTGGCATAATGTACTATTAGTCAATTTCCTCCCTAGTATGACTTCATAGTCATGGATATCTAATAAGATCAACTCATTAGAGAGCTTTTAAGTCTACCTACTATATAACTACCTCTATGAACATTCTATGCTACCCGCGTAGTTTTAGTGAAAGTCATCATCATCAAATGGCACTCTAAAAGCTCCAACTTCACACTAATCTATCTAACGAAATATTTTAGCACATACGAGTTTATAGTTCTGAGATTGATCTTAATATATTCATCACTACTAGTACCTATCACAGTACCAGATGTGTCTTTAGCATCCTTTTAGATTATTGCAATTACTCCAGCCTATACAGGTGGTCTCTTTCCATGTCATCTATACCTTGGTATTGAGCTCCTAGTGTTTTAGGAGTCTCTAGACATTATAGGTGGCCTAAATAACCTCTAACTAGATGATATTCCTCATCTTATCCTTCTGTCACTAAGCCATTTAAATTAATTATTCTTATCCCGATCTAACCAAATTAAGGCAATTTCGATATCTCTACTCTTATCAAACAATTTCGTGCCCAACTTACAAATACACTCGATCAAACTCCCAGACATTACTAGGCCTTCCTCAGCTGGCACATAGTCGCTGTCCATATCTGTATTGTTCACTCAAGCTAAAAACAAAATTCTACCGACAGTTTTTCCAATCGTAATTATTTTGGACCGGGTTAATTCATAAAGAAAAACATTTACTAAACCATCCCTATGCTTAACCTCTCGAACTAAAGGTACTTCAAATGCTGGAGCTTCTAGTGTGGCTTTAGGACTTCTAAGGTTTCGTCAGTGCATTATGCTATAAACTTAAAGATAAACTAAATAACACTGGAAAAATTTTTGTAAACTCACATGAATGAAATAACAAAACTTTTTGGGTTGCTCTGTTCACAAAAACCACCTGAAAGGACCCATCCTAGAGTTCTTCCAATTGATATCTAACTCAATGTCAAGTCGTTCAACTATTAAAAACCTTTTATACTTGAACTTTTACAAGTGTGGAAAATAGTGAGAACTTTCTTTCTTTTCAAAATGTTTTATTAAAAATTTCAACAGCATAAAGATTGCCTTTCTAAGATTCCCAAATTTTAAAAACCTACATAACATATTTTAAAATACTTTTATATTCACACTATTTTCTTAACTACAAATTATAGATTTCAAGTCCACTCACAAGCAACCCCAAACAAATAATTCTAAAAAATCACTACAATAAAATTTAAAAAGCTAAAACATATTCAAGCATTTCATTTAAAAGCCTTTATAAACATTCATTCTTTACACAAATGTACATATAAAAATGACACAAGAATAGCAGCACCTGACGATACAACTAATCTTATGACAAAATCCCAATTACTACAGCACATGTACGCACACATGGGGTGTGTTGTTTAAAAACATAAAAAAAAGGGAGAGCTAAATAAGCTCAGTGAGTAATAAGTTTACTAAAAGTTAAATTTTTATGATAACATAACTAAAATATTCCATACAATCATAAAGCTTATGGTAAAATATTTTCCATAACAATTTATTCGTGCATCATCAAATCTGGTAATAACATAACATTTCATAAAATACAATTTCAATTTTTCTGAAATACTATTTCAAAATTAAACTCATAATATAAAAGTATCAATTTTCCATTTTCATTTTTCCTTAAATAATAAACAATAGTGGCAATATGTTTTTTTGAAAACTTTAATATTGAAAAATAAGTCAACCATTAGAATTGGTACCATACGATACCTCTCAAATCACTTTTAACATAAAAGTGACAAAATTGATATTTTCATGACTTTCCTTACTTAGTATAGCCCATCACTATTTTCTTCACCATATGGTACACTAGGCATAAGGTCACAGAGTTGGTTCTGCATCGTTTACCCGTGACTACTTAACCACTATTTACGGAGCTAGTTCTGCATTGCTTACCCCGTAATAGGTTAACTGCTATAGACCGGTAGTTACATACCTAGTTTTGCATCGCTTACCTGTGACTGGTTAACTACTATTTACGAAGCTAGTTCTACATCGCCTACCAGTAATAGGTTAAGCACTATAAATATATCGATATAATAACATGAATAAAGCCTGCAAGTGTACCATAGGCAAAAGCAACTCTTACATTTACAACTCATCTTATTTTATAAATGAAGTATGGGAGGATCCATAATTGAATTATTTCAATGTAACTCCCATTCATATAAAATTAGGTTAAGCACTATAAATATACGGGTATAATAACATGAATAAAGCCTACAGGTGTGCCATAGGCAAAAGCAGCTCTTACATTTACAACTCATCTTATTTTCTAAATGAAGTATGGGAGGATCCATAATTGAATTATTTCAATGTAACTCCCATTCATATAAAATTTAGCTTTCAAATTAAGACTCATATATTGCCAAAGCATACACTTATGCTAGCAATATTCACTTGTAAAATGTCATTTGCAGAAAACTCAACATAAATATTCATTTCATGATCAAATGAAAACCATTTGCATAAAATCAATTTAAAGAAACTCACATGTCATCAATTCTTTTGTAAAAAATTTATTCATATAAAACAATTAAAATAGATTCATATGTCATCAATTCTTTTGTAAAGAATTTAGTCATATAAAACAAATAAAATACACTCACATGTCACCAATTCTTTTTTAAAGAATTTAGTCATATAAAAAAATAAAATACACTCACATGTCATCAATTCTTTTGTAAAGAATTTAGTCATATAAAACAAATAAAATACACTCATGTGTTATGATTTCGTTTGTAAAGAATTTAGTCATATAAAACAAATAAAATACAGTCATAGTTTGGCACACTTATCACCAAGCACACTCACGCATTCGGTGACTCTGTTTTACCTATACAAAATGCATTTCACTTAGGCATTAAAACTATATATTCGGTTTAACTAAATTCGAGATTTGTATCTAATTGTGTAACATGCATGCCAATCATATTTCTGCTTACTTCTGTAAGCTAACCTATCGGTCACCGTTTCCAAGTCTAACTTTAAAAGTCACTTAAATACCATATTTTATTCATTATAACTTACCAATTCCTTCAAAACACAATCTCTCCCTATTTAATTCACCATATCACAATCATGGAAGATGAGTCATGGTTATGACCCATGTCTAGAATCCATACCTCCACTTTTTCCTTAATTTTCACATGGTAACAGTTTAAATTAGGTCTTGAGGTCTTCTAAACATTTGTTACCCTATGTATCTAGTTTTTATATCATTAAAAATCAAGCCATTTCAACTTCCAAATCATGGAAAATGTACAGAAATCATTAGTTGTTTCAACACAGGGGCAATATCAGGTTACCACGTTCAATCCCAAATTTCAATATCATTCATCTAGAATTAGGTCTAGTATCTTTTAGAGCATTTTGGTAATATGTCTTAGGTTTCATCTCCAATTAGAATCACTCAATTTGGAGGTTTGTATCCTAAGTTATGGTCAAAATAATAGGTTGATTCAAGTGATCCGAGAATCAAAGATAAAATTTCACTAAACATAACTCTCTTGTCATATTCAACTAATTATATGCAATGAAACATCAAAGTAATACCAAGACAACATTAATCTTAAACACATCCATATTATTTAAAAAGACCTATAAAAATTAGAAATTTAAGCTAGGAAACTTACCACTTTTTCTTCCAGTCTTTTTGAGTATTTGATTAATACTTCAAGACCATCAAATTCCATAAAAAATGACTACACTCTTCTTCCCCTCTCCTTGGCCGATGTTCACCCTTGGCTTCTCTTCTTTTCCCTTTCTTTTTTTTCTCTCACATTACTCTCTCATCACTCTCACGTTTATGTTGAAAGAAAGAAGCAAAATGTCTTATGTTTTACTTTTTATACTCATTCAATGGATTACACATGTCACCTTCTTATTTGTCATCACTAATGACTCATCAAACACATGTCATCATCTCATTGGTCATCTCTAATGACTCATCAATCTACTAATATTATGTAAAAAGACCAAATTGCCC
>JAOTAY010072796.1:0-16934 GCA_025629805.1 Erythroxylum baracoense | reverse complement strand
GATGATTTATGAAATGATGATGGAAATTGTATTTGAAAAATATCATGCTTATAGAAATCATGTTTTCGAAATGTGCCATTTTAGGCAACAAGTTTACAAGTTATGAAATACATGTTATATGGGTTTGGTTTGGTCCATTCTATATGTTGAGTGCACTTTGACTGAAGGCTTCTCCCGCCTGCCTGCAAGTGGCATGGAGCTCCTTCAAGGACTCCCTCATGTTTACGACTATGCAAAAACCACTATGTGGGATTGTGTTAGTTCGTTCTGTTCACGACTACACATGACCATTTCATGGGAATGTGTTAGCTCGTTCTGTTTATTGACCTCCCAAACCATTTTGATGTGCTTATGTGATGACAAGTTTATTGAATGCATGATTTGGGTTGCTTATAAAGTGTTTGACAAATTAACAATTTGGAAATATGTATTTCGTGATACATTGTGAATTTTACAATGGTTTTGCTTGTTACCGGTTATAAACTTGCTACCCATGAGCTTTTAAGCTTACCCCCATTCATCCCATCTCTAGGTGAAGAGCAAGAGATTGAGTGATCGAGAGTCAAGGCATCACTCCGAATTTGCATATTTTTGTTTTTAAGTTAGTGTAGGAATATTCAAAGCTTTAGCCGCATTTCAAGTATCAATCATATGTATATTTTGTATTTTTGGATTATGAGGCCAATGATGTATTTAGGTCGTGAAATGCCCGTTAAATCTTTGTAAAACTCTTTTCTTTTGATGATAATGAAATATGATTGTGTTTTTGCTCATGACTATCAAAGTTTGTAGATTGCATTTTTAAGCATTCATAAGGGCAAATTTTGTGTTCTAACTTTAGGGGAAAAACTGTACCAATTTAGGCTGATTTTGGACAATGTTATCGTCTTGGAAGTTGTAGTTTATCCTTTTAGCTTTCCAATGATATAAAGTTTGTAATTTTTGGACATTGGAGTTGAGAGATATGCTTTTTACAAGTCAGTGATGCTGTACATGGTGTATGCTAGACACATTATAGCTTTTCTTTACTTGAGTTAATAGAAAATGAGTTCTTTGGTGTCTTGAATGAGGAAGAATTAGTGTGATAAGGTAGAGATGAAATGAAGGTGATAAAGGGAGTTGACTGTGTGCTAAATTATTGAAGAAGGTATTGACATGGTTGATGTTGTATTTGTGTGATCAACAATTTATAATGAATGTGTATAAGTTTGAATGTTATGTTTTTAGGTTGATGATCAATCATAGATTATGATTTGATTGTTAATGATGTTGAGCTGATATTGAATTGGAATGGAGGTGAAAACGATGAAGAAATTGAAGTAGGAATGATAGGATATGCATGAGAGGTGATAGATATGATTGAAAGGTTAGAAATCTAGAATTTGACCCGTAAATGTCCGTTGGGCAGACTTTGTGATTGCTAAGCAGACCTTCTCGGGTCTTTTAGTGACCCAACTCAATTCATGTCCGTTTGAAGGGACGTATGTCCGCTAAGCGGACATTCTCGGGACAATTATGAAAATGTGAAATTTTTGACCCTCTAGATGGCAAAATCTTTCTTTGGAGTCTTCATAGAATTTGTAGATCTAGAAGTCCTCTTCGAAACCGTCCTAGAATGGTCTTAATCTGACATCCCTAGTGGAAGTTATGCTTTTTGTCCCAAATCATGTACATTTTATAAGTTGTGGACTTATCATTACTTATCTTTGGTACATTTAGGCTTGAATGGAACTTGAAATATACTTAGTTGGTTATGGAAATAAGAGATAAATTGAGCGATGTGTTTAAGGTGATGATTGAGGATATGAACATAAGAATAGATTATCATATGTCAAGCACTCAATTATGGATGTTTGGGATGTTATAAGAACCCTTCAGAGTGCTACGCTCACATTTCATGACTCACGAGTTAGACTTCGAAAACAGGGTCTAACAGGTTTGGTATCAGAGCATGAGTTTGACTCTAAAAATGGGGTCTAACAATCGTCCTCCTAAGATATAGTCATACCAAGAAAGGAACTGCCAAATCGTAGTACTAGAGGTATTCCAAAGGCTACCTATGAACCTGAATTTTCTAATAAAGCCAAGTATCCTATGATTAATTTAACCTTTAATTTGTCAGCATCAAATATTGAATTTATAAATCAATTGTCTAGTGTATCTATTCCTAATAGTGTACAGGAGGCCCTAATGATCCAAGATGGAAGGAAGCGACGAATGAAGGGATGAAGTCCTTACAAAAGAATAAAACAGAGGCTGTGGTTGAATGTTCAGCTGGAAAGAAACCTGTGGGCTTTTGTTGGGTGTATACAATAAAGTATAATGCTGATGGCTCAATTGAAAGGCTCAAGGCGAGATTGGTTGCAAAGGGATATAGTCAAGCATATGGCATTGATTATACGGAGACATTTGCTCCTGTAGCCAAGATGAATACTGTTCAAGTCTTGTTGTCATTAGCGAAAAATCTAGATTGGCCATTATAACAATTTGACGTGAAGAATGCTTTCTTACACGGAGAGCTATTTGTGGAAGTTTATATGGATTTGCCAGAAAGATGCATGAATGAAAATTCCAAAGGCACAAAGGTTTGTAAATTAAAAGGGCCACTATATGGTTTGAAGCAATCACCACGAGCTTGGTTAAGAAGATTCACACAATCGATCACAGCTCTCGGTTATCGACAGAGTAATCAAGAGCACACTTTATTCTTTAAAAAAAACAATGAGAAAATTACAGCTCTCATTATTTAGGTTGATGATATGATAGTTACAGGAGATGATCTGGAAGAAAGAAGAAGATTGCAAGCACATCTGTCAAAAGATTTCGAAATGAAGGATCTTGGTTGTTTAAAATACTTCCTAGGAATAGAGGTTTCAAGATCAAGAGCAAGAATTTTCTTGAAACAACGAAAATATGCATTGGATTTGTTGAAAGAGACAGGAATGATAGGATGTAAACCAGCAAATACTCCAACCAAAGGAGGACTGAAGTTATATGTGGAAGAAGATCAAACTCCAACTGACAAGGGACAATTTTAGAGGTTGGTAAGAAAATTGATGTATCTCTCATATATAAGACCAGATTTGGCATACGCCTTGAGTACGATTAGTCAATTTATGGATAATCGGGGTAAACAACATATGGATGCTGTAACACGTATTTTGAGGTACATAAAAGCTATACCAGGAAAGGAAATTTTGTTTAGAAAGAACTCAACTAGACAAGAAATTCAAGTGTATACAAATACTGATTAGGCAGGTGATCTTGGTGATAAAATCCACATATAGATATTTTACATTTGTAGGAGGGAATCTTGTCACATGGAGAAGTAAGAAACGGAACGTTGTAGCTCGATCGTCTGCAGAAGCTGAACTTAGAAGAGTTGTACTTGGACTTTGTGAAGGATTATGGATAAATCTTCTTTTTGGAGATTTAGGATCTACATCTGCTCATCCTATTAGTTTTTACCGTGCTAACAACGCGGCATGTGATATTGCCCATAATTCCATACAGCATGATGGGATGAAATATGTGGAAGTAGATAGATTTTTTATTAAGGAGAAGCTTGATAATAATGCATTGAAGGTTCACAAGATTCAGTTTGAAAATCAGATAGCTGACATTCTTACCAAAGTAGTGACAAGTCAGATTTTCTTATAATTTCGTGACAAGTTGGGAATGTGGGATATTCATTCACCAAGATTACCTTTATTAGAAAATAGATTTGTTTTGTATTTATAGGATGTATATCTCTAGAATATCTGATGTACATGATTTGTGTAATTCTCCTTCTTTTACGTTTTTTTGCCTCCTATAGTTTAGGAACAGATGTACCTTATATTAGAGATACGTCTAAAATTAGTGAAATTCTTGAATTCAACCAAACCAGATGATAAGGGTACAATTTGAGTAAGGATTAGAGCGTAACTAGCTGTCGTCTTGGTAAATCTGCAGCTGGTGATGAAAAATTCAGCTTCTGAATGTTCTTGCAGGAATGAAGGGAACTAAAGGCCAACAGCTCCGACAGGAAGCTCATCAACATACAATTCTGCCGAAGGGCATCTGTCCTTTAAGTATTTAGTGTGGATTGATATTGGGCCATGCAAGCTTTAAAGTAGCCAATTAATTAATGAATTAGAGATGGAATAGGATAGTATCACTTGTCTGTATGCCTAAAGTAATTGTTTTGTATGAACCCCAATTTTCATACATTGATGTAATATTTTTTCTTCCGAAAAACATATCTCTTTTTGCTTGTGCCTCTAAGTACACCTTTCGTAGAAACTCAATCATTCTAAACATTTTCCTTGTTTTTTTCTTAACATTGAGTTTTATGAAATTACTATAATTTTTAATAAGACTAAGCGAGACTAGAAGTAGTGAGGAAAAAGATTATGTAAGCTCAAGAGCTTGAGCCGACATCAAATCAATTGTCGAATGATGAAAAAGAGTCGTGATAACATATTATGTTAAAAAGCCAGAAGGAATTATGCATGGCTACTGGAAATTGGCTGCGTATTGCCACCAGTTATCAAGGCAAAGGGCTGATAGCCCACACTTCTCTCTAGGATTTCCCTTTGCCTTCTCTTTCGTGGCTTTTACCTTTGACAGTTCACTACTCTTTTGGTACAACCCATCTTCTTCATCTACTGAGGTTCAACCCCAAAGGAGGGCCTTTTGAAGGCCTGGAAAATTGAGAAAGAAGGGTTTTTCCCTCCCCCTCCTTTGAATCTTGAAGAGTTTCCTGAACTCGCTTTTTTTGTCAAAGGGAAACAACATCCAGCTACAATAACTGTCGAGAAAAATGCCAAGCTTGATTTAACTCAACCAGAAGGCAAAGGGTTGACCTTTGATAACCTCTTTCAGGTTTATTTTAATTATTTGTTCCATTATTGTAATAAAAAACAAAAGTTTAGATGTTATATGAAGCGCCCATTGGACTTCTGAGAGGGGTTGAGAGAATTAATTAAAAGAAGATACTGGTACTGATGGATCAAATAAGCTATCATTACATCCATGATAAATAAAGGCAAAAAAGTTACATTGTTGGTAATACTATGCAAAGATAACTGTTCAACCTCACACACTCATGCCCTAGTGCAAACTTAGCATGTGGTTTACGGGTTGTTTTACATTTAAAGAGCAACAGTAATAGGTTCTATAGACAATTAAAAAATATAAATAGATTGATCTAATTTGATTGAATGAAGTATTCTTTTTGAAGAATTTTAGTGAAGTATTTTTAAGAAGTTAAGATGAATTTATTTACTTGGATAATAAATTATGTTTATTCATGTGTATCTAAATATTATTATCAAAATTCATATTACTTTATAAATTGATGGCCTTTTATATTTAATTTCTTTGACAATTAATGATTTCTCCATCCAATGGCCATAAATTGTGTTAATTGTGTTACAAAGTGCTAATTTGAAATAATTCAATCCTACTCTATCCTCCTTTTATTTAAACATTGTCGGTTGATAAATTCCTGCCAATTTATTACGGGAATAATCTTGTTACACATCCATATGATTGTACTCTAAACGTTGGATGAGAAGTTACATTTAAAAAAGAGATGCTTAGTAGTTTCAAAAAAGAGATGCTCAATAGTTTTTGGCTGCTAGTTAAAAAGCACACATTTATTAGATAAGTTATGAATCTTTTCATCATATCTAGTGTGCTTAGTCTTCCTTTAATTGCTAACTATAGCATGATAAAAGTTATTGGCCATGCTTAATGGAACCAATCCATTTTATGTCAAGAAACTTTAGGTGCATAATTCTTTAAAAAATTCCTGCAAGAATCATTAGTGGAAGTTTTAATGTGATATTTGTTCAATTTCATATAGTTATCTTGACTTAGATAAAGCTGATAATTCAGGTTGATAATGAGCAAAGAACTAAAGATTAATAGCATATTAGTAGATAAAGCCTTTTAACTACAACATTTTCATTAATGATACTTCGAAGAGAGGAGAGCTTATTGACTTCACTTTAAGGGCCTGTAATAAACAAGTTGTCATGCTAAAAAGATGTAGAAATGCCATCACTAGGCACTTGAATGATCTCCAATTTAGTTCTCTCTATGCTTAAGTATATAAATCATTGAACATGATGAGTTATATCTTGTCCTTATGCAATAGCAATTCTTATTACTTCTATAATATGCATTTATCCTTTGACATATAGATAATTTTTATCATTTAAAATCCTATAAATTCTTTGATTAGGGAACCACATATGAGATTTGTATACATTTATGCTATCTAATGTTGAATTAACCAATTGAATTATCCTTATTATAGATAAACTTCTATTATACCAGCTAGTGATTTTTGAGTTTATTCTTTTAAAAAATGGCTTGAATTTAATGTATGTTCGTCTTTTAGATGAAATTGGAATCTCAAGTAAGTAAGGAGGGTTATAAGCTTCCAAACATGCTATGCATACTATCCATTTTGCATTAGCTCTTGCTCTAGAGGAAATTAATAACTAGATTGATTTTTAGAGAGCTTTGAAAAGAGCACTTATTAAGTATGGATTAACCTTGGAGAAACCAATTAAATCATTTATAAAGGATAAACTTGTTATTCGTGTGCTCTTACTTTTAAAGTAAAATTTAAAGCTCCTCTCTTGGTTAGTCACATTTTAAATGAGCTTGATTAATACTTCCATGCTTAAGTTTGGTAGGCTTTCTATTGACTGATGTCAAAAGAAATAGTGGTGATACATTGTGCAATCTATTTAATGAATTTAGTAGGAAAACCAAAAGCTTGTATGGTGTTTAATATAAATCTCTAATCTAGTAAGTCAAATATAACATGCAAAAGTCAACCTTAATTGCACAATTTATTATTAAATGCTTCCTATTGTAGTTCTTAAAGAGTTTTAAACTAACCATATAGTATCCCCTATTAACTTGCTTGCTATAAATGTTCCTTGTGAGGGATCAACCAATTATTTAAGAATGATTTTAAATATTTCTGTAGTTAGTTTTTAGATGACCTTATAGATGATATTACAATAGGAAATTCATTTAAAATCCTTCATAGAGTTAGGGATTATACCTTGGGAATAAGGAAAATGAAGGTATTGTTTATCTCCTTTAACATTCTTCCTTTTCTAAATAATTCCAACACTAACCTAGGCACTAGTGTCTTAGTGTGTAGCCCGGTTTATGAAATAAATAAGTGCCAAAATAATTCAATCTTAGTGCCTTAATGGAGTTTAAAGCAAACAAAGTTTCTTCATCATCATTTGCAATGAAAAGCTTAATTAATAATTTAGCTTTTTAAGAATGAATTTGCTCCTTTATGATAGATATCAAAGGGCCATAAATGAGAAAACACTTATGGGTGAGCTAATGATGTTAGAGAAAAAGGTGTAAGTCTCCTAATGAATGCCATCTTTAGAAGTAAACAAAAAACCACTTTAATATCTTAAGGCAACAAATCTATTTATATTCCTTCTATATAACAATGATTTATGAAAAAAAACTCAATTTTTTATGCCTCTCCTTTAACCAAATAATTCTTGATCTTTATTTTATAAGGGAAAGATTGTTCCTAACTAGTTGGTTGTAGCAAATTAAACTAGATTTTATCTCTTCTTGAAGAGCCATATCATTAGAGGTAATATAGAGGGAACTTGAGCTTCCTCCAGCTTCTTCTTTACCTTTTTCATGGATAATTAAGTGTCATTAAACCTCATCTTATTGAGGCTTTTAAACTCTTTTTCACTTGCTGCAATTTCCTTATACATATGTATCGCTTATGAACTTAGATATTCTTCGAATCCATCCACTTGAGTTAAAAAAATTGTTAAACCTAAATGCTAAGTTCCTCTTTTGAATATGGTCGATACATCGAACACACCGAAAAATAATACCTAACTATGCACAACTAAATTTCCGGTAATTGTAAGAAAGGATCATATCCACATAAAGTGTGTTTTTTGCTTATGTAATGAATCAATCAGTGTATAGGATTTTTTGGGGGGGGGGGGATGGGTAGTTGGATTCAATTAACAAAATAATGTAAAATTAAACTATGGAAGGTAAATTAAATCAAACATTTCAAAGTTGATAGGATTAATTGATGGGGTTTCGAATTTAGTTTATACCTCAATCTCAAACTTCACATGAATATGCATAATAAATCGTCATGTTTTTCTCATAACTATATTTGAAACTATTAACCATAGATTAACAATAAACTTTGTTAATCCTAATTTTCCCTTAGATTATATCTAATTAAAACAAGCTCTTTAATTAGGTATAGCTATCAGGTAACCTAGAATAAGTTCTCTACGTTTAGTGTGACAACCTCATTACATAATAGGAAAACATATTAACTAAGAAACAATCATATAAGCTTGAGTGATTAAACTTATATTATGTTATCCATAATGATATGTAGTTCATCACATGTGAATTAGAGGTACAATGATTACATATTCTAGTCTAGATTTTGGCAATGATTTTATAAAGGAGTAATATAGTACGCCTATCTAAATTGTTTGTACATAAATCCAAAACATTAAACACAAAGTAACATAGTCAATCCTAAAAGTGAGTAAAGAACAACAACACTACCTTAATCAATGTCCAAAGATGTTCATTAGCCTCGGTATCACTTTTGAACTGGAAAGATGAAATTTAGCTCCTTATAGCTCTAAAAAAAGGAAAGAAATATGCCTCCTTTTGACTCTCTAATCTCTTTACACCCTTTTTGGCCTCTTAAATGCCCTTTTATAATCCAAATTAGGGTTTCGAGGTTATACATGGTTAACTACACAACATTTAATTAGCTGCATATGTTAATTTGATAGAAATTGTAATGTTACATGGTCTTAAAGAGAAATGTGGCCAAATTATATGGTTGGACATGTAGGTCTCACGGTGGTTTGAAATAATGTCTTCAAGTTCGTACACATTTCTAGTGAGTTACACATTCCCATATATGACTATTTAAGTTAGAATAACTGCAATTCTTCCATTCTATGTCCCATCTTCACTAAATGCATCTTATTCTTACTCCACAAAATGTAAGTAAGATTAAACATCGATATAATGGATCCAATGATGCAGATTTAGCTCATTTTAGTTCCTTTTCCTCCAACTTGTACTAAAAGCAAAATATGAACCAAAATAAGTATCTTAAAGGCAACAAAATATTAATCACTAAGCATTAGGGGATAAATATATAAAAAATGCACTTATCAAGTTCCCTCGCACTTAGTTTTTGATTGTTCTTGGGCAAAACTAAAAATCAAAATTAAAATCAAAATCAAAATCAAAGCACTTCCTCTTTAACTATATTTCCTAATAATAAACAGTCACAAGAAAATAGGAATAACTTTCTAAACCATGACAATAATTGAATAATCAATGTTTTTACTCATGATTAATCAACAACCATTCCCTTTAAAAACTGAGCAATCTAAGGGTAAATTTTGACAAGTTATGTTTTAAAATAAGATCAATCTACAGATACATGAAAACATCTTTCGTGAACAAGATATTACATAACTTTGCATATCATTTCAGTTCTCTACCATTAAAGATTCACATGTATAATCATAAATCAAAAAAATTTTCAAGGTTGTGATAGGAGAAGAGGTTAAGGTGAGAAATATTGAGGTCATATAGTTCAAAAACCATCAAAACTAGTGAAGTAGGAAAGACACTCAATGAAGTATCGAGAGTAAAAATTAGCATCCACTCAAAATTGAATACTATCAGCCATGATGAATGCAAAAACTCTGTTCTATAGCTGAAATTCAAGTCTTCATACCACAAGACACATGAAGAATAAAGAGCTAGAAGAAATCACCTATAAAAGCAATGATGAACAATACACTATAACCATAAGGAGTGAACCTTCATAATAATTTCTCTTTGATGTTCATTATAATCAATTTACCCATTTCATATAACTTTAGGTTATGTTTGGTTGGACGTAAGGTATTTAATAGAATGGAATGAAATAGAATGATTTATAATGGAATGGAATGTAAATGAATGTAATATTAGAAAATTGTTGTTTAGGAGAGATAGAAGGGTTCATAATATAATGTAGTAAAATGTTGTTAGGAAAAAGGATTTATAATGTAATATAGTGAAATGTTATTTGTCATTTTATAGAAACCCCCCAAATTGGAGGTAACTTATTTTTCCTATTTAGGATGGAATGGAATTTAATGTGAAACCCTTCCCTTCCATCCTATTCCATTTCATTCCATTATCAAACCTTCTCCCAAATGATAAAATAATATTATATTTCATTTCATTCCATTGATAACCACCCAACCAAACATATCCTTAGGAGGGAAGACTAAGATGAATTTCTTTTCAAAATAAATGATTTTTCCTCCATAATAACTTCTTTTCTTTTACTCTTTTTTATGTTATTTTTTTGAATGAAGACAAAAATTGAAAGAGGTTACATCAAAATGAAATTCACCGATAAGAGATAAAAATCACATTCCATCAATTATAACTAATTCGAATATATGAACACGCCCACATTTATTCTCTTTTACATCCATAAACATCAGCAATCACAAATGCTTCACTATATTTAAGGGTTAGATAAGATATTTTGTTAGCTTAAAGGTTTTGTAATGTGGTTAACGTAAACAAAGAAAGGCTCATAAAGCTCAAGGGGCTTAACAACAAGATAAACAATATTTTTAGGTAGGCTATTTGAAAAATGTAGCTTAAAAGACAAAGAATGCCTATATCATGTCCATGTTAATATACATGATAAAAATTATGCTTTTGAATAGAAAATCAAAGCAAAGTTAAGAAGTACATGTCATGAGGGTCACATATAAATAAAAGACAATGAGACTTATATGTATATATCATTTCAAAGGCTTAAACTATCAGTGTCTTATGTCTACCAATAACCACTTCTCTTTTAAATGAAATGTACATCGACCGATCACAAAAGTAAATGCTTAAGTCACACTCATTGCCTCACATATTTGATTAATGTGCCACTTTAACTAAGATTTAACCAACAACATGAATAAATGGTTACAACTCACAACAATGACAACACAACAACACAACAACGTTGTCAACAGCTTGCATTAACAAGACTATTAAATGCTTCCACTGGTGAAAAAAAGATGAAAGATGATTAACAAAGAAGAGGAGGAACATATAAATAAAGAAGAAATTTTATGAAAATGAAAGAGAGAGGCGTTGAAGAGTGATGTTCTTGTAGTAGATCTATAGATGGAAGAAAGATGATGATCTGATAGTAGAGAAAATTTTAAAAGTGGAGGCAAAAGAATAAAAAAGAAAAACTAAAGAGTAAAGAGTAAAGAAACAGTGGAAAAAGAAAGGTTAAGATTTAGTATTTCATATATATATATGGGTTTTAAGCCTGGTTGTTATTAGATCAAAAACAAGATCATACTTGGTTTGGCTAACGGTAGATTTCAAAAACTTTTTTTGAAATCAAACACAGTGGAAGCATAAATACCAAGTTAATATGCTTTTAATCCATACATGATACGGCACAAAAAATAAATAAATAAAATAAGAACAAGATCGGAATATTACCGACTCCTCGCTACAACTTCGACTCCCCGTTGTTATGTCCTCAACCAATCTGATCTACCACTTGTTCTTCTTGGACAACTTGGTTAACAAGATCCTTTTATGGGAAAGGAGAAGAAAAATGGAGGAGAGCAAACCTTTTGCTTTGTTCGGCTAGTTAGGAGAGAAAATTGAGAGCCAAATTCCCACACACTTCATTTAGTATCAAAACTAAAAATGAATTGTGCAAAAAACCGAATTCTATAACATTTGTTCGATTTTTGGGAGAGACTGGAGAGAACTAAGACAGCCCACGTTCATTTAGCTAATCAATGCTAAAAATGAATTGTTTCCTTCCCACTCCAACACTTAGATGGTTTTGGAGAGAATGAAAAGCCAAAAACACACCACTCCATTCTTTAATCAAAAGAATGCTAAAAGGGTTGCACGTTTTCTATCCACTTTCATTCATGTAGAATGCCAAAAAAACTTTACATTAACGCCCCACATTCATTTCCATAGAAAATCAAATGAGTTGTCCGTTTATGTTATTAAAACAAGCCATCAACACTATTTAATGAAGAGCATTACCGAATCCTACATCTTTGTAGAATTCAGTTTTTCTTTTTTAATTTTAATTCAATTAATCTAATTAATTAAATAAAAATCCAGCTCTATATTAAATGTCCCTTTGGGCTTATAATTAATAATTAATTAGTGTAAGCCCAACATTTAATTATAGGCTTAAGACCCAATTTAATTAACTCTTAATTAAATTGTTCTGGTCTTGTTAGCCCGAATCCGATTCGTCCATTCTTTCCAAACTCTCATTTTCTTTCCAATAACCTCCACTTACTTTTCTTACATTCCTTGATAACCTTCCTAGAAGCCAAGTGAGGAATCTAATTGGAGTTAAATAATTCAAGCTCCAATAAGCCCAAAATTAATTTAATCTCATTAGAATTAATTCTGACTTATTAACCAAATTTCATTCCACTAAAGCCAATTGGTTGAACTCTTGAATTACTTAAAATTATGAGAAAATGTGTTTCAAATTTATTAATTTGACGTCCAATCGCAAACTCTATTATGAACCATATTATAGCTATCCGCACAATAAAGGGTAAAATTACCAGTTTGCCCTTATATTGATTTTTCCTTCTAGATCTTCCATTTCACTCTACATGGTAATTAACACACAAGATCTAATCTTGGTATTAAGACTTGATGGGTACCTAGTCCATCAAACTACTGGCACCAGTTTAATCACCAATCTCCGTAAAATATCCAAAAGTTATGATATCACTATAAACTCTTTATTTGAGTGAATGTTCTCTCATGCATGTTTCAATTAATAATTCCAACATGCAGACATTGGATTGATATCTTATAAAAATCCATTCTGATCATATCAAGAATTATAACAAAACACACATGAGTTCTCATCAAGATTATGGTTCCTAATAAACGAATGCTAAGGTGTATGTTTTAAGATTAAAGTAACGACCTACTTTATTCTTTAAAAACATAGGTGATTCTAGATTCATTTAATAGTGCCATTATCGATAGTCAAATACTATCATGATTTGAAACTCATCATTCCCTTGAAGTAAACTCCTTTACTTACACTGAGGTAAATCGCAACACTATAGTCTAAATCATAATCAAGCGACCAACTTGATTATTTGACTGTAAATCAATTAATTTAGATTATAATAATATAAATGTTTCCCATACATCTCCATGTATATGTATATAACTTACAAAGGAACATTGGTACCTTATGACTAGTTATATTATTCTCTTACAAATAAAACCAAACTCTTTTGTTTTATTAATAATAAATATTTTCATTACAATAATGTAACTGGAAGAAAATTAAGTTATATGTAAATACACTTGCTTTCCAGGGTACTATATTTACATAACCCTAACATATCCCTCATTCCCTTGCCTTCTATATAACCCTCGAAGCTCTTCTGTGATAGCATCTTCGTGAACGAATTAGCAAGGTTTTGATCTGTGAGAATCTTTACCACATCCACCTCACCACTTTGTATTATCTCCCTTATAAGATGATACTTTCTCTTAATATGTTTGGCGGCTTTGTGGTTCCGAGGATCTTTAGAATTAGCTACTCCACCACTATTATCACTATAAAGTGTAATGGCCTTTTCTGCCTCAGGAACTACCTCCAAATCCTTTAGGAATTTACAGAGCCAGACTGCTTCCTTTGCTACTTCACAAGTGACAACATACTCAGCCTCCATAGTCGAATCAGCAACATAAGATTGCTTGACACTCCTCCAGACTACAGCTCCACCTCCTAAAGTAAATATAGAACTAGAAGTTGATTTCCTTGAATCAACATCTGATTGGAAATCAAAATCCGTATATCATATCAAAATGAGGTCACTTTCAGAGTAAACAAGCATTAAGTTCTTCGTCCTATGAAGATACTTCAGTATGCACTTGATCGCAGTCCAATGCTTCATTCCTGGATTGGACTGAAATATGCTTACCAGTCCCACTGTGTAATAGATATCTAGTTTAGTGCAAAGCATGGCATACATTAAACTTCCAACTACCGAAGTATATGGAATGTTGCGCATGTGTTCGACCTCCTTTTGGGTCTTAGGTGCTTGCTCCTTTGAAAGTTTGATTCCATGTCTAGTAGGTGTGAAATCGCTTTTAGAATCCTCAATGGCAAAGTTATTGAGCATGTTCTTAATGTAGGTCAGCTGAGACAAGGCTATTTGCTTGTTCTTATGATCCCTTATAAGCTTAATCCCTAGAACATAGCTAGCCTTTCCCAAATCCTTCATTGAGAACTGTTCATTCAGCCATCCCTTGACTGTAGATAACATTCCTACATCATTTCCAATGGGCAGATTGATATACAGAATTAGGAAAGTAACCTTGCCTTCTAGTATCCTTTTATAAACACAAAGCTCATCTAGGTTTTGTATGAATCCATAGGTTTTTCTAAACTTATCAAACCTAATATTCCAAGACCTAGATGCTTGCTTAAGTCCATAAATAGACCTTTGCAACTTACATACCTTATGCTCATTACTTGGCTCTATAAATCCTTATGCTTGGGCCATATAAATGGTCTCCCCAAGATCCCAATTAAGAAATGCGGTCTTGATGTCCATTTTCCATCTTTCATAATTGAAATAGGCTACTATGGTCAAAAGAATTCTGATGGACTTAAGCATGGAAACTGGAGAAAATGTCTCCTTATAGTCTATACCCTCCTTTTGAGTATAGCCCTTAGCTACCAATCTAGCTTTAAAGGTCTCTACCTTTCCAGCAGATCCTCTCTACCTTTTGAAGATCCATTTACACCCTATGGCTTGTACACTTGGTGGTAGATCTATAAGGATCCAAACTTTGTTGGAGTACATGGAATTTATTTCTGATTCCATTGCCTTGAGCCATTTATCCACATCAACATTATTAATAGCCTGTGTATAAGTAATGAGATCCGTTACGTCTTGCTCTGAGATGGACATTATGCCTTCTCCTGGACCTAGATATCTGTCTGGTTGTCCCACAACCCTCCCACTATGTCTAGGCACTACTTGACGTTTAGGTTGCTCTTCCGATTCAACTCTTGAATCCATTTTTACATCATGTTCCGCTATATCCAAATCAACTCTTAGTTTGGATGAAATAACTAACTCCTTTAGTACTAATTCATTTCTTCCTTTGTGATTTCTCATAAATTCTTCCTCTAAGAAGGTCGCAATTGTCGACATAAATACCTTCCTGTCCTAAGGATTGTAAAAATAATTCCCTCGTGTACTTGTAAGATATCCTAAAAATAAACATACCTCTGACCTTGGTTCCATCTTTGTGGATTCAGGCCTTAAAACATGTGCTAGGCAGTCCCAAGTCCTAAGTGCGGCAATGAAGGCTCTCGTCCAGTGCACAACTCCCTATGTGTTTTAGGCATCAATTCAGATGAGCAAAGTTAAGAAGATAACTTGTCATTTGTATGGCATATCCCCAAAATAATTATGGAAGGCTAGCGTAGGACATTATTGATCTTACTAGTTCCAATAGAGTCCTATTCCTTCTCTTAGCTACATCATTCTGTTGAGGTGTTCTAGGAGCTGACAAGTTGGAAACAATTCCATTGTCAATTAGGAATTGTTGGAACTCCCCGATAAGTACTCACCACCTCAATCCGATCAAAATTGTTTTAATGGCTTGCCTAGCTATTTCTCAGATTCAGCTTTGAATTCTTTAAATCTTTCAAAGGACTCACTCTTTTTATTCATCAAACACAAATAGCCATGTCTAGAGTAATCATCTATAAAGGTTATGAAGTATTTATAACATCCTCTAGTTTGTATGTTCATGGGCCCACACACATCAGTGTGTACCATGTGGATTTAGATCTATTTCCTTTGGAAGGAAATGAGGCCTTGGTCATCTTTCCTTCAATACAAGGCTCACAAATGGGTAAAGGACCATTGTGCAAGCCCATAAGGATCCCATCCTTCACTAACCTGTCAAGTCTTTTCTGATTGACATGACCTATCCTTAAATGCCACAGATATTTTGAATTAATGCTAGAGTCATTGGATTTTCTTAGTTGTTTAGTGAGTCTATTATAGGTTTTATAAAGAACAATCCCTATTTAATTACTGCATTACAAATAAAATCCTTATTCTCATATATTTAAACAAAAATTTCAAAATATAAGGAATAACTAGATTTTATTAAACAAAAAATAGAAATCGTATTCCTTACAACCATTGGGAAGTAATATACATCCCCCAAATATAACCTATGACCATTAGGAAAGTCTAAGATAACTACTCCAACTTCTTCTACCGAAATATTGGATCCATCTGCTATCTTGACTTGAAACTGGCCTTTAGGCAGTCTTTTCCTTTGCTGAAAACCCTGCATAAAATTGCAAACATGGTTAGTGGTTCCTGAATCTAATATCCAAGAATTAGATGAATCTGCTATATTTCGAGTTCCTAAAAAACTTAGGAAACCTATACCTTATTTGCTCTTGAGGGTCTCAAGGTAGACCGCGCAGTTCCTCTTCCAGTGGCCTTTCTCACCACACTGGAAACACTTTTCCTTAGTGTCCTCTTTGGCCTTCTTTTTTATGGGTTAGGCTTTGACCCTTGTTTGGTCTTTCCCTTTCTTTACACCCTTCTTCTTTTGCTTGCCCTTACCTTTGGGCTAGGAAGAAGATGTCACATGAGCCTCTAGCCGATTGTGTAACACCCCTTACTATAGGGTACGCACTGGGACGCCCGTAGGTCATTCCGATACATATTCTATGATAAGGGAGTGCTACGTGCAATCACTACAGTTACTCCACATGGCATCACATCAAATTGAATAATAGA